>JAITYZ010001850.1:0-11797 GCA_027744595.1 Paronellides praefectus
ATATATATATATATATATATATTTATATATATATATAAATTTTATATATATTTAAATCTAACCATCTGTACCAGGGAGTTGTGAGTGCATAGTGTGTTTTCACATTCTTTTTATGTTTTAATTACGTCTTTAATGTGAGAATCCGACATTGCTAATTATATACTACCTTCACTCCCACACCAGACGATACATGTATACCTATATACATAGCTAAAAGGAATTTTTAAGACCGTTTATAGAATTACTATTATAATAAAGCAGCAAACAATGCGAAAGTGTCAATTGTGTGAAATCATGATTTGTGCGTGTTTTTATTGGAGGTAAATAATAATAATAATAATGACTTGAGGATTATTATATTGGCACAATAATCATAACAGTAATTATCATGATTGCTATATTATCACTTGTCTGTTTACACGCTTAAAAGGTCAAGTGAAGTTGTAAAAATATTTAGAAAATGAAAGTAAAAAGGGTAATTGTCGCTTTTAAGCTGTAAAAGTTGTTACTTGCGTATACATATATACGCTTGTCACATGTGCAATAAGTGATTATAATTTTTTTTAATCCTGTATAAAGCAGTAAGCTAATTATTATCAGTATCATCTTCGTGGCATTTAAAATGGGAAAAAATTGTCATTTGTTTTTATAGAGCTTTAATTAATTACCGCAAAATAACAATAAAATAATATAGTCAATATATATTATGTTGTGGCACTACTTTGCCGACATGCCGACTCACATCAGTTCAATATATTATGTCATTTGTCAATTTGTCAGTTGAAATCTTAAAAACAATCCATTATGCTTACAAAAACTTTTGATTGGTTTCAAAGATTCCAACTGATTGATTGAAATGCTAATAAGCTGATAATTAAGTGGTATATTTTAAGATTGTAAATAAACACTGAGAGGAGTCCATTTGAAAGTATAGCTAAACTTGCAATTATTTCAATGCAATTGTGTTGTTGACGATAACAATGATGTTAATTTTGTCTTTGTTGCTTTTTTTACTACAGCGCACGCCTAGCGTACATGTCAAAGTACTTGCCCCATCTGGTGAACAGAGACTCAACTTCATCATCTGCCTCAACCTCGTCTTCCACTTCAGCTTGGCCAAGCAGTAATGCAAAGCTGCCGCCAGGTGGCGGTAGTGGCAACAATGGTGCTGCTGCACCATCACCAGTCACACAAGAACCTGCACCCATTCCCCCAGAACGGCCTCCTAAGAAACCACATTTGAGAAACCTCGCGCAGCAGGTAATGAGGTGCAGTGCTATCAACGCCTGCGCATGTGCTTTTTTCACGTGGATGCAATCATTTTATATATTATGCATTAGCATTAAAGATAATTAAAGGCTTTCACATTCAAAATGATCATCAATCAATTTAATCGTTTGTTTTGTTTCATAGGCCCATGAAGAGAGCAAAGATTCTTCAAAGCCTCCTCCACCTCTGCCTAGAGCTCCAGTCCGTCCTCCCACGACACTGCTGAATAATAATAATAATGGAGTTACAAAATCAGGGAACAGCAACAATAACAACGTGACAAGTGGTCCTCCACCTTCGATACCGAGCAAACCCGTTTTGTCCGTATCAAGTAGTAGTGGAAACTTGGGTATTACAAGAAGTCCATCCCCGGACGAGCTACCCCCGCCTCCTCCACCTCCAGAGGATTTGGAAGTGCTGGTTAATGACGAACCCCTTCCTCCGCCACCTACAGTGAGTGAAGTGGATGTACTCTTTGGCTCACGAACCCGATCTGTCGCTGGCCTGTAAGTTCTTTTTAAATGTTTTTTTTATTGGCTAAAAAAATACGGACCACCGGAAACTCGGCCTAAAAATCATTCGGTGTCTTTCACTTATATATACAAAACTTGTGTTCTCATTTCTCTTTCACCTGTATTCATATTCATACGACTATTCGACACCAATTTAAGTTCTGGGCCATACAAACGATGATGGGGCTATTTGTGTGAGGTCATTAAAAGGGTTACGGATTTATCATTGTTTTACCTGGGCACCATGTGGCAATCGTAAAATACCATCTGGATCATGGTTCACTTTTCATCCCTCATTGTCGGTCGCTTTTGCAAAGCAGACATTAAAAACCACTTTACATCCACATACATACGTGTTGTGATAATTGCGTTGCATACTTGGTTTGATTACACTGCTATATACTATTTTACTTTATAAACTCCATATTTTATTCTGCGTCGTTTTATTCGTGTCGCCCTTTTGAAATGAACAAAATATAATAATTTATGTTTCATGCATGAACAAAAAACCGGAATTATTCATCTTTACCTCATTTCCACTATTTTCGCCCCCTCTAATATCATCATTATTGCTACACTGTTACCATTATACCAGCTAGCGTGATGATCATAACAAAAAAAATATATATACATTAAAAGAAATTTGCGCTGCTGAACTGGTGAACTAGGGCAGTGTTCGAAGGAGCGAGGAACTCTAAAATAAAAGTAGGAGACGGAGATATAATGACCTCATGCAAATGTGCAGAGTCAAAACAGTGCATATTGCAATCAGTATACAATGTTATTATTAGAGAAAATGCATCATTTCCTCCCCCGTGTGCTTCTTTGCTGTGTGTGTGGCGTAGTCACGACAATCATATAAACCCACGAGAACGGTTAGAAAAGGCGATAAAAAAAGTCAATTTGTCTCACTTGCTTCTTTAAAGATCCGAATCAAAGACTATAAATGTGCACATATAAATCTATAGACACATGCATACTACATTCAATGATGCACCTATAAATATTGAATGTATTTGTGTGTGTTTGCGGTCGTAGTAGGCTATAATTAAAAGATGTGTATTTCGAGAGAAAATTCACACAATGCAACGAGTCCACTTACTGAATGAATTTTATTTAAACTGAATCTTATTATGATTATTGTTGTTTATTTCAAATTTAAAACGGAAATTAACCGGTTGCAAGTACACAGACATTAAATATTTATTTCATTTATCATTTATTTAATTTTTTATCTACGACTATTTTTTTATATTATTTGGCATGGATGCAGCAGTATTTCAATAATATTTTGATTTGTTCGTGGGTGCATTGAGTTGAGATTGAACATAAAAAGTTTTAGGAGGTGGGTTCAGGGTGCATATTATCGTCAGCATCATCATATCATCATCAGTGGCAAAACCCATCATTGTCATGTGAATATAATTTTTGTGCAATAAATTGTTCAAATGTAATGTACTATGCGTAATTTTACTATACTACTGCTACATTCATGCATCTTGCATACGACTACAATTTGCTATGACCTTTATTTATGTTTCCGTTTACTTCCTCTTCCCGTACAACCACGGCGTAAATAATAATACTTATATGCCTTGTACCTAAGAACCTCCAATTTATTTATGTAGTTTTTTTTACTTTTTGAAGCAATTCAATTTAAACAAAGTTTATGTTAATCATGTAAGTAATCTTCAGTTGTATATTCTTTATGTTCAAATATAAAAAAAGAAGAGAATTTGTTAGTTTGTGGAAGGGGATTAGTGAAATCCATATATCCTCTGCTTATTTTGGGTTTCATATAAATTAGTGGGAATTTTTTCTTCTTCTTCTTCTGTTATCTTGACGATTTTTTCCCGTGTGTAAATCCCTATCAAATTAAATTTAAGAATAAATTTTACTTTTTTTCAGAACTTCCTTTAAAAGTAGAAAATATGTTTAATTTTGAAAAGGAACATTATTAAAAATAGCCTTAATTGAAGGTTTTTTCTCACGGATAATAAGAGGATTGAAATCGAAAATTGTGGTTGGTTAAAATTGAGATGAATTTTAACAACAGGCCAATTCAATAGAAATGATTATTATTAATACTTAACATCAGTGTATACCATGAATCTTATTTTTTTAGCAATAATAATATTCATGTGTAGGGATTCAATCTAAATGATGTCAATGTGAGGTTAAGAATTAGCTCTTGTTGAAAGACCAACACAAAAATTTGTTCTCATCTCATCAAAAAAAGTACATCTTTGCTCGCACTAAATATTTTTTTGTATAAATAAAATAGGTATGTTTATTATATTTTCGTCCTCGCTTCAGTGAAAATCATCAAGCATGTCTATGCAATAATAACTCATCTGATCTGTTTCAGTTTTTTTATTTGACTGCTGCTGCTACTGCTGCTCTCCGGCTCTGTTGTCAAATAAATAAATATTTTTAAGAAGCAGAATGCATAAATATCATTACAACAATACTAATTTCTCATTGGGCCAAACTTATATATATTTTCATGCAGTTTTATCCATCTTTCGCATGAGCGACAAAACAAGTAGTATGTAAAGAACACAACTTTTTCTCTGCATCATTGTTACTATTATTATTAATATTCCTGATTATTATTAATGTTGTAACCTTGAAAAATGTTACGATGGTTAAGTCAAGTCAACCAGAAACTCTGTGCATCCATTTTACTCAGTAAATAGGAGCTCGCCTTGTTCAATGATGGATGTACTTATAGTATTGTACCTCCAATTGCAGTAGTTGCAACAGAGTAAAATCATCATAATAATAGGTAAATTACATTATTATGATAAACTTGGCATTCTTTTGCAGCTACTACAAAACTGCTGCTGCAGTCTTTAATCCTTTCCACTACTTCATTCTACAAAGCAACAAAATAGAGCATGGCAAAAATAATATATTGCTCTTTTTATTTTCCATCATAATTATTATATCTAACCATTTTTGTTCAGTCTATTTTTTGCCGCGCTGCTAATAATGTCAATATTGCAATTGCACAGTTGATTGAATCCCACACCATCCATTTAAAAACAAAAAAAAATGTAATAGGTAGACTGACTGTTTAATAGTCATTCTGTTTTCAGTTCTCATAAAACCTTCACCAGAGCAGAGAGTACTACTACCAATACCACCAAAATGACATGCTCTTATAACAAATTTGATGATGATGATGATTACGTTCTCTGCTAAAACTTTGCTTTGTTCTTCATTTTTGTATGTTTGTCGATCACTACCACCGTCGCCACACTGTTCACAAGGTAGTTTTTAAGAGAGTGTCGACTATATTTTCACACAAAAATGGTTTGCTCGTTCGTCTTAGTCTTCTTATTGCTTTGTCATTTTTTTTATCCTATCGACATTATTCACATTTAAACGATGGTGCAGTCCTCCTGCTGTTGTTGCACTGTTAAACTGATTCTCTCACACAGTCAAGTCAAGTCAGCGTCATATCATATCATCACCATTATTATTATCATGCTTTTATTGCTCCATTGCTTGCGCTTTGCACTGTTGTATGAGTGTGTCGCATAACGACAGATTACAGATCACAATCCCTCCTTGTCACCCATCATCATCTCATCATTCCATGCCGTTTTTGCAATTTCACATTTTTTTCCCTTCAATCTACAATCGTTTAACAGGCAGAAGAAGAGAGAAAAAAGAAGAAGAAGGGATTGCAAATTGTAACTTGTAACATACGAATAACGACAGTTACCATTTACCACCACCACTGAGTCTGCTGCGTTTTTGGTCGTTTTGTACTTTGAAATTTGGTTATGCAAGTAACGTTCAAAAAGTTAGTTGATTGACAAGTTAAACATTTTTCAAGTTATTTAAAGGAATGATCATGATGATGATAAGCTGAGCTGAGTTGAGGAACCGAGCTGATCTGCAGATCAAAAATAATAAACGTTTAAAATTTGAGTTTCCTGGGGGATTTCAGAATATCAGAGTGATTTACTTTTTTTAAATTGTTCTTTTTTTAATATGTACGTGTTCCTTTTCTAGTAGTAGTGGTGGTTTTTTTAAATGTGATGATATAGGGATGATGGTAATAATGGGGAAATGATGCGGATTTGACTGATTTTTTGTTGTCATTTTCAAAATTTTAGTAAAAGGAGTACAATTGTATGATGTTCAATTTTTGAAGAAAAAAAGATAAAAACTACTGAGGCCTGCCGCCGCCAGTACCACCACCGATTATTATACTGGCTCGTTTCGTTGTTAATCTGGGAATGACTTGACAGTATTTACATTTTTACAAGATTGCAACAAGATGATTTTCAAAAATTTGGATTCGAACGAGAAAAATACTATATATTTTCTCTTTTTGTACTTGTTTTGAGAGAACAGTCACCATTGTTTTGATGCTGATGTCAACATCAACAATCAACATGAGTTTTTTTACTTTAAAAAAAATGCTTGCTACAATGGGAGCAGTTTTATATCCACACAATACACACAACGGGTAGCAAAAAAGTATGATATGTATGTCATTTGAAAATTTTGAATGAATGAATATGTCATCATATCATATAATAATCATAAACATTATTACATATTTTGGGTTTTAACAATGTACCGATGATATGCGACCGTTTTGTGTATTTTTTTTACATTTCATTGTTAAATTTTGTGACAAGTGTTGTTGCTATATAGCTTGAAATGAAAATATTTACGTTTTTTGCTCGAATGGGATTATAAAGTTTTTTTTATACGCAGGTGCATTGTTTGCGCAATAGAAAATATAGGTATACCTAATTGAATTTCAATAAGTTTACTGAGTGTTTGTGCTTACAACAATGAATTGTGTAAATGTACTCTGTAATCCACTACTTCACTCCAGGCCGCAGTCAAGGTCCATATTTTTAAGTTGTTGTGTAGTGTAGCAGCGTTTAAAAAAATTTGCATTCATCTGAAATAGACATTTGTTCGTTTACACCTGGCTATTATAATTGAGTAAATTTTACAAAAACTCACAACACAACAATTAAATCAGTTTTAATAATTGCTAATATTATTGATGTGTTATGTGTGTGTATTTATTGACGACGGCCATGAAATGGCTTATCTTAATTGTTAAAGCACAGCCCTGAGACCTCCCATTTATCAAACAAGGCAAAATATAAATCTATTTTAAAGGGAACATCATCACCCAGTCAAGCTAAACAATGTGGTATGATGATGGTACGGTACCAAATACCACCACCTATAAGATCGATCATTGTTAAAACGGGGCATAAAATAAATAATAAATATTGTTATTACATTACCATGTAAGCATTATTGTCTGGCTAGGTTATTTACTTTTGCGTATACCTCTCTCTGTATCTGTATTACTCTCTCACTTTGAAGTTTAAACTGGACTTTGCAAATATATCTACATGCATATATGTATATAGACTTATATATTTCTGTGTATTTATCATTTATTTTACTTCACTTTCGTTTGCTACTTCTACAAAGCAGAGTATTTGTCTTTCTTATCTTGAAAAAAAAATTGTTATCCTTTTAAAGGTAAACAAATGTTTTCTTTTTTCTCAAGGTTCTGTACTGATAAGCAAAACAATTAAACTATAAAAAGGAGACTGTTATGTATTTGCACCTGCTGCGTAAATATGTGTACCGATTTGAGTTGCTGACAAGTTGCTTGTTTGAATTACTTTTGTTTATGATTGATTGTCTCAAATCATGTAATAATTGATAGTCAATTTACTAGATGAGTTTTAAGTACATAATGTGTGCAAATTTGTCTTGAAACTGTGTCACTTCATTCAGACATATATGTATGTACAATCAGAAATTCTGACTCAGAATTACTCCCACGCGTAAACAATGTTATAATATTTGTTCCAGTCAGGGATGCAGTAGTGCATCAGCATTTAAGTTATTACATACGTAGACGTACACATAATTATGTACATATGTAGGTATGTGTTTTGAACTTAATTTTTTATCTCTAACTGTTAACTCAATTGCGGATAAATATGATGCATGAATGCATGCATTTGAAAAATAGAAATTCAAATATGTTAGTAGGTATTTACTTATTATGTTTCATGTGAAAATCGGTAAGTCTGCCAATCTGTTTCCGTTTTCCATCACCCATTCTCACCTGAATTTGTTAACACATTCCCATATTCTACGTATACGTACCTTATTACGTACGTAAGTAATTATGGTGTCTAGCTGGTCACCTACTCACCACATATTACACCACACCACACGACTACACAAATTGCAAACGGAACAGGAAAAATTCCAAAGTGCAAATAATAAATAAATGCCCGTGTACTTATAATACGCAGTTGTTGCGTTGTTGTGATAACTTGTAAGTTCACAATAGTTCATATTCATCATCATCATAAATAACATACGTAAATAAGAGTCATTTTAATATTGTACTTAATGCACTGTTATTACTATAAAGATTTTTTTAAAGGAGGAGGGAAGAAGAAGTTCAAAAGAATTATAAACATTTGCGATTGCGGCGCGTACACACTTATTACAAGCACGCATAAAACCAAAAGAATACTTTTAACGATGGATATAGGTAGATATATATAGCGAGTGTGATATATGGGATAAGTACAATGCCACGCCACGAAATGGTAAACAGCAATAATAGCAAATTTCGGAAAACAAAATTCTTGTTCGTTTTTCGGTCGGGCTATCAGTAACATAATAATAATAAAATAATAATATTTTACTCATCGTCGTGCAACAATGTAACGAACAGTGTCGTTTTTACCTGTGTGCTCATCTCCTCCGCATATCAACGTTTCCCTGCTGCTGCCCTTTTTGTACGTTTTTTCTTCTGATAATAATGCGCTGTAACCGTTGTAGTTACCAAGTCAAGTCAGTTGCAATACATATTATAATCTATCATCATCATCATCATCAAATGTAGGTATATAGCATAGTTAAACCAAAATAACGATGTAAAATAAGCATGCTAAGAATTATACCTACATCTCACGTTTTTTATTCCTTGCGTTTTTATTTTTTTCTCTGTGTGTTGATCCTCTTCATCATCTCCTCCACAACAACCACCACCGACCATTCTCACAAAACAGAGAAAAAACCATGATGCTCATCAACAACACATCATCTTATTGCTTCATGACATGAATTTACAGAAAAGCATGCATGATAAAAAGTAACTTTAAGAAAAGTGCTACAAGAAGTAAAAAAAATTACTTTGTGATGATGATGATGATGTGATAAAGCAAGGAAGCAAGCCAAAGCACCCATATTTCTTGATTCCAATGAAAATCTGTGTTTGAAAAAGACCAAGAAAATAGCCTAATAGCAATCAATAGTGAATTGCACAGCTACCAGTGTATAAAAGTCATATTAGTACGAAGAAGAAGTACACGTTGATTGTTGAGGTAGAAAGAGCAGAGCAAGAAGGATGAGATGATGAAGAATAGGGCATTTAGCATTAAAGCATTACTTTACAAGCTGCTGCTATTACTTTAATACGTACCTATACTGCTCCAATATAAAATGTACACGTCTTATAGTCCATTGTTGTATTCTTCAGTGGACGGTTTTTTTTACTTTTATTATGCCACAAATGTTATGCATAGTCATGTTTCATTACTAAACAGTACAGGTGTGTGCTTGAGTGTGTGTGCATGCATTTTACTAGCGAGAGTAGAGCGGCGTTAAATATACAAAATATATATACCTCATTTGCAGCGCAGCAGTTAGGTTTGATCGTCATCATTTAACAAAAAATGATCATTTAATGCTTGTTCTTACCTTATCTTTTACCTTCTTCTTTTTTTGATTCAATGTGAATATTTTGGCGTAGACCGCTCTTCTCGAACAGAGTGAAGAATGAAGAACGTCTTGGTGTTGATACCTATGTACGTAACTCTTTGCAGTAGTAGTGCATTTACAACGTACATATACATATATGCATTAAAAAACTCTTTTTAATGTACTCTCTGGCACTGGCAGTGAATGTTGTTTTGTAGGTATGTTGTGTGGTGCTGTACTGTACAACTGTTAATCAAATTCATCATCAATCAGCATCATCAACATCATAACATAACGTCGTTGTGGACGATGATGATGATGTAGTCAAGTCACTCTGTACAGCATGCATACAGTATATTAGCAGTAGTTGTTCCCTTGAGGCCATTCAAGCAGCATCAAATTGCATCGCGCACAACTTTGTTCATGAAGAAAAGAAGCCAGGTAGTAGTAGAAAGGTAGTATGGTAAAATATATTATCATGCTGGCAAAGAATTACTCAAGCTTGCTGAAAAAAAATATATATTTTCTTGACAACTGTATATCTACTTTTCACGCTATTCCGATGAAGATAAATAAAAAAAGTTGACTTGGCTTGACTTTTGGTGGTTTTGAGTCTTCACCTGTTGAGTTTATAGTTGTTGGTGGATGGATCTGTATTTTTTTTTCCTTTTGGGAAACACCCTTTAATAATATTTTTGTCAGTTTTACTTTGTGTTTTGTATTGTTTCGTGTTTGTGTGTGTGTGCACCGTGCACCATTTAAATATCTAGTAACCAGAAATTATAACATGTATTTTGGTTCATTTTAGTGTAAGTTGTTATTGTTGTTGTTGTTGATGATGATGATGATGGGCAGATCACGAAGACGCGACGGTCATGTCATGATGGTAGTGTAGTGACGGGGTCTTAACCTGTAATTAAAATATAAGCGAAAAAAGAAAAAGTGTTATGAAATCAATAATAATAGGTACATTTATTCATACATCATACTTAATTCCTTGGTGTCCCTAGTTCTTTAGAAGAAGCAACAGTAGCTACATCACCACCACTGCTTTTAGACGATTGGGTTATTGACTCGTCTAAAACATGACTTGATTTGACTTGCTCCTACAATCCAACTGCTCTGAACCCTTTAACCCAACCAGAAATGGTTTACTAGAAATCAAAAGTGTGAAAAGAGGTTTAATGCAAATCCACTTGTGGAAGGCTTGTTTTGCATTTTTTACATCTTCAGAAAAAGAAGAAAAAATGTTAATTATTTTATCATCATCTTGTGTGTAGGTTCACACTGAGAGAGGAGTAGTAGTAAAAATTTATTAAAATGGTAATGGTGGTAGGACGTTAGGCAAAATGACAAAAGAAGAAGAAAAGAAACTTATTGGCAAAGTATACTAACTTGACTTTAAAGTTAAAGTTTTTTAGCCTGGTAAAGTGTGTGTGCATGTGTGTAGGTATGTGTCGAGTTTTTATGACAATTTTTTATTGTTTTCTTCTTCCATTTTTGAGTTGTCTTCAAGAAAATATATATACTACACGCTGCGGTAGATTTGGCAGTAGAAATAAATTATTTATATGACTTATTGTGTAGCAGCAGCAGCAGTACAAGTTTTTATTCATTATTACAATTCTCCTTCTCAGACGTTTTCAAAGGTGACGTGACGAAACGTGAAGAACGTCATCTTTTTTTGGCATAAGATGTGGTGTGATTACTATAAGAATAATTCACAGAGTGCTAAAATATAAATAAAAAAATATGTATTATATGGCCGTCGTGATGATGTTTCTGTTTTATTATCCCCCGAGTGTCTAATATTGTCCAGCATCACACAATAATATTGCATCTTATATTGCACCATTATTCCTGTGAAATAATAGTGTGTGTATTGTTGAGTTGAGAAACTTGTCATTATAGCAAAATCATTTGCAAAGGAAGGGAAGAAAAAAAAGCAATAAATTTTTTGTAGTAGTTTTAATTTGCAGCTATTAAAAATTTAGTATTTTCTTCATTGTTGTTAAATTTCTGTTGGGATTTAAAATATTATTGTTATTATTATGAGAAATGGTAATAATAATAATATTTTTTTAAACAGGTGCGTTGGAATTGCGTTATCGGAAAGCTTTTTTTTGTACTACCTGCGCATCATCACCAATCACGACGTGCAATACCATGATATAATTTTTATATTTTCACTTGTATTATTATTATTATTATTATTATTATTATTATTATTA
>JAITYZ010001851.1:0-30421 GCA_027744595.1 Paronellides praefectus
TATGATCGCTTAATTTATCAACCCATCAAATCACCAGTTTAGTCTAGTCTGCAATTTTTGTTTCAAGTTTAAACTTTTAAACATTAAAACATTATTATTACTGCATAAGTTTACCAATGCGTTAAAAATCTGTTCAAGCAAAATAATTTGATGCCAAAAAAAGCTAGAGGTAATCTAAAACGCAATTAAATTATAAAATTTTTTGTACTCGTTGTTCCCAGTTTTTAGCAGGTAGCATTATACAAACATCTTTCTACTTTTGCGCCTTAAAGATAACAATAATAATACATCACCATCATTTTATACAATTTCCTATGTTTTTAATCTAAAAAAATAATAATACAGTGCAGAAATGCTTTTGTCGTCCAAAAAAAATCTTGCTTATACATTTATCAGAAAGAGAGAGAGAAAGACAAAATCTACGCTGTTTTTATTTCTTCAAATGCACTTTCCATGTACTTAAGCCATCCAATGAATTTAAGTACTTTTTACAAAATGAATGTCTTTTGCATTTCCTACTGCTATGTATGTTATGTAGTTTTAGAAAGCATGCGGATAAGGTACACACATAAAATAATCCTATATAATAATATCATCTCCACACAAATATCCACTTTGTTTCTATGCTGTGCTGTGTCAGCAAAATTCCACCCAAATTACTATACAATAATACCAGTGACGAAAGATGGCTTATTGTTGTTGGAAACATTTACTTCTTTCCACCATTCCATTCTTTAAAAAAAATATAGTAAAAAAATGTGATATAAATATATATAATTCACAGTGTTCACTATCTACCGCTGTGTATATATATTTATATTACGACTTGCTATCTCCTATCATCTATTTTACTTTTCATCAAAACTATACAACTTTAATAATAATAGCATTGTAGTATAATACCTATACTCACTACTCATTGTATGTAAATATCCATAATATATACATAGTAGTAAAAGTAACAGTTAAGGAATAAGTGTAAGGTACCTATTTAACTTTTTTTTCTGAATTGCAATATAGCCCTTGGCATCAATATCTAAAGCAATTTGGACAAAGTGCTCTTTAGAAAATATCCTCTATTTTTTTCTACTTCCTTTTTTTTCTTGTCTCAAATAGCCTGGCTCTCTAGCCTTCTTTTTTTATATAAGTATTTTTTTCTGTTGCTGCTTCCTTTTTTGCATCCTCCTTTCTTTCTCATCTCACATCTCCCTCTCTCTCTCTCTCTGGATGATTTTTTTTCCTTCACTTTTCCTACTTGCTGTCTTTGTCTCAACGTATTAAGAAAAAAAGCAAGAGTATAACATGTCATGTTGCATTTTTCTATATAAATATCCATATAATATTCTGTTATGTTTTCCCTCCAAAAAAAGACTCTGCTCCCAGCTTATTTTTTTTCTTCTTTTTCTTCTCTCCTCCTCAACAAGAAAAAAAAGACAGCTTTCTTAAGGCTTATCCTCATAGGCTTATTCCATCTCATTTAAAATTCAAATGACTCTCATAAAAATTGTGAGAAGAGATGCAAAGTTTCCTTTATCCGCAGCATTTTCTTCATTATAAAACATCAACCATAAGAGCAAGTAGAAAAAAAGTATAATAATAATATCACTATACTATATCCATACACAATGCTAAATATATGCATATTTTCTCTCTAGAGAGCTTCCGTTTAAAAAAAACTCTTGATGCTCCTACTACACTGCTTACACTACTATGACTCCACTATCAACTTTTCCCGTCTTGGAAAAAATTTTAGACAGTGTCGACCAATGTGTTGTGTGAGTGAGTGTGCTTGCTTTCCTCTTGTTATTTTTTCACAGAAGAAGAAAAATATATAGCGTATCGTATCAGTAACTACCAGAGAGTTAGTTGCACGAGATAAAAAATGTAGGAATGGCTACTACTCCTATGAAAACATGAACAATATCTACATATCTCTCTCTCTTTTTCTGTTGCTCTAAAAATAATGTAACACTACGACTGTGAATACTGTGATGTTTGATGATAATATTATCATTTCTCTTATTATGCAAATCCCATGTTCAAAATGTGTACAATTTTCTCTCCCCGACAGCGGCAACAGGGATGATAAAAATAAAAATCTAATCATGTTTTTTTTACTACGCCAAAAGTTTATTGGAGAATTTCCTTTTTTTATGATAAGGGCTACATATGTTTTTTTCCTCTCAACGAAGAAATGATGATACGTCGAGGTTGATGTCAGAAAAGGAAAAAAGGAAATATCTAAAAAAATATTAATAAAATGTTGCTGAGCTGCTGATGATGATGATGTAGCTCATTTCATTCAAAATGTTGCATAATATGTTTGTAAGAAATATCGACAAGTGGAAAATTATGTAAGAAAATTACTACCCAAAAAAATTCATGTCATTATCTCTGTTTGATTGTGAAATTCTTAATTAACCCCAAATGTGTATCATTATAACATGATGATATATTATGCATCTTAATCACACCAAAGATGATTAATGAATGAAGATAGGAAAAGTGTTGTAAAAAGCGTTAATGTGATTTGAATGTTTTTCTTAAGCAAAAAATATAATTATCTTCACATGTAAATCATTATCTTAACACCTTTTCAATATTGTTATCATGAGGCATGTGTGTGTAAGCGGAAATTGAATGAAATTATCTCAAGAGGCTTGAGCATGATGAGCTGCTACTGTTTTTTTTATTTGTGTGTATTTACCTCTGACTTTTCCAGTTCCCGATATGCCAACATGGCTTTTCTTCATCCACGGGAAAATCTTGGGATTAGCCCTCTCCTCGTCATCATCCTCATCAGAGTCAAGCTCCAATGCACTCGGATTTAAAGTTATTGCTTGAGTTGCTATCTTCCCCGTCCTCCTCTCCAGGACTCAACTCTCCCACGCTGCCACTGGTCAGGTCATGAGTACTACCACTATTGCAACCACCACCACTGACCAATCCACCACTCAGTCCACCACTTTGGTGATTGGCTCCTGTCGGTGGTGTCGTCTGCCTAAGACATCCACCAGTTGTCAGACTATTATTGGACACTGAAACCACATAATCACAACTAGAATTATTCTCACTCTCGTTCTTGATGCTGCCGATAAGGAAGTCAGACGCACTGCTGCTACCAGTAGTAGTAGTAGTAGTAGTCATATTGTTACTGCCGCTATTATTGTTATTACTATTATTGCTAAATGGATGTTGACCTGATAAAACATTTCCTCCTCCTCCTCCAAGATAGCTGCCACCACCACCGCCAGAACCCTGACTCATGAGTGATAAGCTACTCATGACGGACGACACTGGGGACGGGGTCTGAGCATTTGTTGTGTTATTGCTGGTGTTGAGATGGGCCAAAGTTGAGAGTACATTGCCGGGATAAGTGGATGAGGAATTGTTATTGCCAACAGCAGCATTATTATTACTCGGGACTCCACCAAGTAAAAGGACGGGACTATTATGGTTATTGCCGCTGGAGTTAACACCGCCATTCCCGTTATTAGCTGAACTGGAAACGTTACTACTGCTGCTGATGTTGTTGTTATTATTAATTTTGTTGGTGGATGCGCCATTATTAATACTAGTGCCTGCAGTAAGCACAGTTAGTGGTGGACTAGAAATAAGGTGATCCTCGGGTGACTGGGCTAACGGGTAGTAGACATCATTCGGCTGTCCAAGATGTTGGTTTTGATGGTGTTGTTGTTGTTGCTGCTGTTGCTGCTGTTGTTGAAGAAGATGATTTTGAAGATGATGCGACTGTTGTTGTGAATGAGAGTGGGACGAATGATGATGATGTTGATGATTATGATTATTACTGTTATGAGGATGGAGATGGTGGCCAAGATGATTTGGAGTTGTTCCATATAGCGCATTAGTGGAGGAAGTGGAATTATTTACCGGATGAAATGGAGAAGAGTCTCGACTCTGTTGTTGTTGTTGGTGGGGATGACTCGAGGAATTTTGTTGAGAGTAGAGCGATGCTAGCTGCTGTTGTTGTTGCTGGTGGAGTGCAACAGGGATCGGGGAAATGTTTTGGTGCGGATGTGATAAGTGATGAGGTCCCCCGGGAACAACAACGCAAGAAGTTGGCGTGCCACCACCACTAACCACCATCTGATGTCCTCCAATATTATGCCCGCCATGGACAACACCACCACCGCCAGGGATGGGACTCCCACTCCCACTATTCCCACCACTGCTCCCTCCAGTGAGAAGCTGTTGTGGCGAGGTTGACGCTGATAAGTGCGGATGTGCTGCATTTAAATGATGAGTTTGATGTTGCGGATGACTATGCATCTGATGATTTTGCATAACCGCTGCTGCTGCTGGTGACGGATGATGCGGATGATGATAGTAAAGTTGGTGGTGGGGGTGATGTGGATGATGTGTTGCAGTCGGGCATGGTCCCATTGGCATGGAGTAGTAGTCGGTATAATTCTGAAGGGCCACCCCGCCATAGTCATCGCAGGGTGGCGGGAATTTCGGGTCAAGGTAACTTGAGTTGGAATTCATTAAAAATGAACTCATAGCGGGATTCAAGTGACACGCAAAGGATGTCACTTTCTCCCTTTCAAACAAAAACTTTAGTAATAAATACAAACTATAATAGTGGGTGTATATTGTTCGCTAGTTTCTTTTTTTGACGACGACGATGATGATGATAATAATTACGTGTGCGTGTGTGTCGGCTTTTCATGTACTTGATGCACAACAAACGCAAGAATTTTTCACTTGTTGTAATTAATTAATTAATTTCCTTTGTGTTGCGTGCAAAAGTTATTCACTTTTTATTTGTTGGGGGAAGGGAAGCAACTAAGCTGTTGTCTTTCACTTTTTGAGGTAATTTGCATTTTATAAAAAAAAGTTGAAACCATAATTCACTCATTTTATTTTATAACTTTCTCTCTCGAGTTATTACTGCCATCCTCATTCCTTTCTCTTTGAATATTATGCATGCGAGAGGGAAGCAAAGAGTGAAAAGTACGTCGGCTTATACATATATATATATATTTTATTATTATTTTTGTCGCTACCACCGCCGGGATTGAGGGAAATGTAGTTCATATTATAATGGTACAAAAACTTTCCTGTGTGATTTCCTCAGTCAATAACCCACACACAAGTAGTTTTATGTGCGGTCTTGCAGGAGCGCATTATATTATTGGGATTGGTTGTAGTAGTAAAGCGAGAGCGGTGCCAAAAGTGGCCATTAAGAAGTTCACAAGGGGCCATTAAAAAGCAATAAAGATGAAATTAATCCGTAGAGAGGGAAAATGTCCCAAGGAATAAACCACAGGAAAATGAGTGGTGTGTAAAGAACCAAATATCATGGTCCTTTGTAATAATAGTAATGTGTGTAGTCATATAATTTCATATAGATTTTCACTAATGGTAATACTAATAATTCCCTCCATGCAAAAAATATTATTAAAAGTCACACAATCAGAGCCTCCAAAACCCAAAACTTTCTTTACAATAAGCCGTGTATGTATGTCTGTATTTCAGAGAAAAGATTTTCCCAAATTGTTCTCACACAAAACACAATACACTTTTCCTATCTGTATTCTCTATACCCATCTCTCTCTCTCTCTCTTGTGGCTTTTGACAATTGTATTTTTTACCACCTACGCACATTATCATACATTCATAAAAACATGGCGGTTTTGTCGTCGCTCACACAACTTTCCTTTCCACACTTTTCAACCCAAAAATACCTTTTGAAAATTTTGTGTACTTTTGAGTTTGTTTGTGTGTCTCTCTCGCTAAAAACCGTAGACTATCTGTAAACACCACAAAAGTCATATACACAAAGTCAGCTTTTCTCTTTTGTTACAAGTTTACTTTTTCCTTTTTCCATGGGTGTTGTCATAAACAAAAAGCATGTAAAATATATGTAGTCCACACAAATTTTAACTGTGTTGTGGCGTTGTTGACAAAAGTTGTCGAGACAATCCACACATATATTTTCCCTCGTCTCTCTAGTGCAAAAGCAATTTTTTTTCTTATTTGACCAAAAGTTGATCAATTGCTGTTCATTTGAGTTTACACAAGTTCCTTTTTTATTATTATTCCCCTTTTCTTCACAACTGCACAAGTTTTCTCCTACTCTCTTATAATAACGTCAATAATGTCACAATTTATTTTAGCTTTGATCCTCTTTTCAACAAATAATGTTCCATATTTAGTCATCCACTTTGTTCAAAAAACAAAATACACACATTTTATATATCCTCTGGTGAAATTGTACACGTTGTAAACTTTTTGTGTTCTTTTTGCATACCTATTCATATAGGTATAGTTTTGTATGTTGTATGTAGTATTAAGTGGCTATAGAGTAAAACACAGAGAGAGAGAAAGCCATCGACATAAACTTGACTTTTTATTGCTTTTTTCTGCTTGCTTGACGCTGCACTGCTAGGAATAATGCACACACAAACACATTCACAAAATAAAACACCGATGCAAGAAAAAAAAACAAGTAACAAGCAAAAATAAATGCCTTTACACTTTTTTTTCTTCTTCTTCTTCTTCTACAACAACTTTAGCTTATACAATATTTTTTTTCGGCTAGTTTTTTTTATAGGTTCTGGTTATATACCGAAAATCGGCATACTCACCACCACGCACACACACAAGAAGATAGACAGGAAGTTCACTAGAAAAAGTAATAATTTATTTTTACTAGCTGTTAAGTCGACTTTGATCACGGTTTCGCATAAAACGATTGGGTTTATGTCTTCTTCCTCTTAAAAAAGTTTTTTTCTTCCTTATTCTTCTCTCACGTTACTCTTTCAAGCATGCATGTATGTTTGTATATCCGCATGTAAGAATGTCAGTATTTTCATGGAAAAGATACAAACATGGTCATTTGCTTGCGTTTATTTTCCCCCGAAAAAAAAACTAGAAAATAATCGTATTTACTATTCAATAGGTACAATTTGTTCCTTTTTTCCCTTTTTGTTGTGGAGAGAGTTATATTTATTTTTATATATAAATTGACTGGCATCCGTTATTTTTTTACTACTTTAAGTAGCGTGTATACATATTTTTTGTTTTTTTGTTTCATTGAAACGACTAGTTCCGGTTGAATGGATTCATTCCTCTATATATACTTATTTTTCATAAACTGAAGCACATTTTTTAACGCTTTGTCTCTGAAAAAACTCCCTGATGATGAGTAAATGTATCCACCTCTCTTGAGTTTTTTTTTGTGCGGAGTGGGAGTAAAGTAGTAAATGTCATTAAAATCCTTCTTTGCTAAAACAACGTTGCAGTAAAGTAGTCAGTGTAATGATCATAACTTCATCTCTTTATTTTTTGATGATGATCATCAAAGAAAAGTTTTTTTTTTGAATCACCTTCTTTGCTCTTCTCCCAGCTTTTTTCTAGAGACTTTATCATGCACAAAATTACTACACAAAGTTTTTTGGAGCTTATGACGATGATGATGAGGACACTCAGCAAAAAAGTCTTTTTCAGTCACTTCACACAATCATAATAAAGAGATTCATATGAATGAATTATAGAAATAATAAGGGTTGTGTGATACTTTATACAATGTATATATAGTAAGGTAGATAGATAATATATATACTTATATAATAATATATATGTATATTAGAATAATAAAAAGTTACGTGCTTCCTCACATGGGAGCTCACTCTCTCTATAATGTATATATGTTTATCTCTCGGCAGCTTATAAGCTACTACTTGAGCCAAAAAAAGAAGAACTAGTAACACCACAAATTATTGCCACATAAATCAACCGGCCACCCTCTCCGCTCCTCTTTCGGTCGACAGACCATCAGCAAGCCGTATACCAGAGAACAAGCTTATAGGCAAAGTAGTAGGTAAAGTCAAGTTATCCTCTTCTTCTTGTTCTTCTTGGTCGGTCGGTGTGTGCCTCTGTGAGTTTTGTGTGTGTGTATTTATGGGTATATTATTATGTTCTCTCTCTTTATCTATCTATCTCTCTTCTCTCACTGCTGATGCTATTCTTATAGAATAGTCAAAGGGAAACAAGAAAAGGATTCCACAGGCTTGTCTTACATTATTATTATCAACGCATACACACATGCAACAACAATAATAATATTATATTATTCATACTTGTTGTTCCGTCGAAGTAGTAGTAGTGGTCGTAGTCAGGCATCATCCTTATCGCCATCATATTATCATGATAGTAAATATTATTATTATTATATGCGTGTGCATTCCTCCAGTATTTTTTTAGCAACAAAAAAACACCACCACCACAATAGCAGCAGCGTTGTGTGTGTGGAGAAGAGACCGTTTAAGGTCTTTCCTTTTTATTATTATGATGATGATAACTGTCGTCACATGTCTCGTATAAACAGGATCACCGCGACACGGATGACAAAAGAATAAAAAATACTACTTTTTTACACGGCCGACGACGACACACCGCGCTTCTGGTGTCATTTTAATTCGTTTAAAATGGCAATAGGTTTAGTAGTAGTCACTATCATTTTTTTATGTAGCAGCAAAGTGGTATATGTTTTTTTTTGTACCGGCAAATAAAAAAATGACAAAAAGCACATATCACACCCCGCGCACCGGTTTTCTTTTTACATGTAATGTCACCAAACTATCAACAAGCTATTTTTTAACACTTGTTATTTTTGGTCATTTACCGATTTTACGCAAAAAAACATGTCATTCATTTCGTTACACGCTCAAACAGCAACTTTTTTTATTGGGTAAACATCTTTATTCATATGCATCACACATCCCATAATATAATATACTTATCCACCATAAAAAAAGTTTTTAAATAATATGTTCCACTGCCAAGAAAAAGGTTTTCTCTATCTTGTTTTTTTTCTTCTCCTTTTTCCCTTCTTAATAGCCCATTTCTTTTCCTAAAGCTACTCTTTTTATGGTTATTTTTACTCTAAGCACTTTTCAGTTTAGCCAAGCTAGTCAGTGTTTTTCTTTTCTTTTTTCTTCTTTTTTCATTCAAAACGGGAAAAAAACCAAACAATTTTATGGAGCAACAACAGCAGATCAGAATGCGAACAAAAAGTCATTTTTTTCCTTTCCTCTTCTTGTATCAATTCAAAGTGTTCCACTTATATCACAAGTATTATGTATAGCTTAACGAATAAGATAATATAGACACTTGAAGAAGAAAAAAAAGTACGGGATGAGAAGAGAAAAGAGGATATGATATATAATGTGGGGTATGTATATAACTTTTTATTTCTTTTTTTTCCTCTCAACTCCCCACGACATACAAAATTGGTGTGTGTGTATTTTCTATATACGACTGTGTGTGTGGTACGAGATCCTCTTTTTTTAAGTGTAGGTAATAAATTTCACACTTGTTTTCTTGTGTCTCTTCTTCTTCGCACTCCTTTCCTTTTTTCCTTTTTCTGCTGCCTCTTTTCCCTTTTGTTCCCGTCTCGTTCGTTTAACTTTTTCCCTATTTACGTCTGTCTTTGGAAGAACAAGTAGATATATAAATTTGAAGAAGAAGATGATGATGATGATGATGTTGCTGCTACTACTTGAGAGAGTATTTTGTTGAAATTCTAGAGATGGGTAGAGGTACAATGACACGGACACGTTGTGCGCTACATATGCGTAAAGTGCATATAAATATTATTATTATTATCAGCAGTGGAGAGTGTCGGCGTATAATATTTCTTCCAGAAGAAGAGTATGCCGGGGGTCTGTTGGAATTTAAGAGTCTGGGTTACAGTTCCACTTTTTTTCTCTTCTTTTATTCTTCCTCTACAAGTGTGTATGTCAGCGTAAAAAGGATCGGTGAATCCCTCTACAGATCATCAACGGCAGTAAATCATCAAGTCTTCCGAGAGTAAAAAGAAGAAAGCGAGAGAAAAAAAAAGAAAAAACTCTGTTTACTCTTTTTGTTCCCTTTCCTGTTCTTCTTCTTCTTCCCCGGTTAGTCCAAACAGCAGCAAAAGCGTTAGCGATACACGAGCCAAAAAAATGAAAGTTGAGGAGAGAATATGTATGCATTAGCATTTACCATGTGGAAGGAATGTGTAAGTACGTATATATGTCTGTATATATAAATGTGTGTGTGTGTCAAGTGAATGTGATGATGTGAGGGAAGAATATATAAGCAAAAGCCTCTTAATTCTTTCTCATTTCTCTCTTTTATTTTTTTTCTCTTTCCTCCTTTCTTTTTCTTCTTTTTCCTTTTTATTCTCTTTTAAACATATATAGGTAGGCAGATAAATTGTGAAAGTTGGCCAAGTTTTTATAATTTATTTATTAATCTGACATTTCCTCTTTCTCCACTTGTTTCCCGTGTTGGAATTAAATCTCAGCAGTGTGGCAGGGCAGATGATAAACGGCATATAAAAAAATGAGGATAAAAAGAGAAAAATACTTTTTCTTCTTGATTTTTTCCTCTCTCTCTTTTTTTCTTGCTTCCGTCTTCAAATCTTCAGCTGTTTGCAAGTTGTATGTATGTAGTAGTAGTAGTTTTTATTATGTTGCGCTTCTTGACGTTTTAGCTTGTTGAGTGTTGAATTTATATGGTGATGTTGAGCACGTGGTCAACAAGGGATCGTGTGTATATGTATTAGTTATGGTCGGATGCTGATGTGAGTGAGTGACTAAGCCGCACTCTTTCTCTCTCTCTTTCTTTTTTTTTACTTTTTTTGTTTGTTGCTCTTTTGCTGCTGTTATTGAAGATGATGATAATAACGATGATGATGATGATGATGATCAGGTAAGGATAATGGATTAGTCTCCAGATACGTCCGTGTTTGTATTTTGGTTGTATGTTGTAAATCGTAAATGTGTGTGCTTAGATATAAAAAATGTGCTTTGGTAGCTGTGTGTGTCTGTGATGTGATGTGAAGCTTAAGCTAAAAACTTGATCTGCTCCTTCTTATTTTTCTTTTCTCTTTTTTTCCTCTCTCTCTCTTTTCTATCGTTTTTCCCTTGTTCCTCTTCTCCTCCTCCTTCTTCTTCAGCTTACTTACTTCCTATGCTACACAGACCTGACTGCTGACTGACTGAGGTTGACTGGCTGAAGTGAAGTGAATGTTGAAATGATATGAGTTACGACTCTCCTTTACTTCTCTCTCTCTCTCCGCTTTACTACTTGGATTTGGAGTGTATAGTGGTGGTGGTAGTAAAGTAAGTAGTCGTAGTAGTAGTCAAGTTGTATTCACCCATTCCTTCTACTTTTAGTTACTTTATTTCATTTTGTTGCTTTTGCTGTGATGTGATGTGTGTGAGAGCCATGAGCTCTCCTGTACGCTGGTGTTAGATGGATGGATGGTTTATACACACACACAGCAAACAACATTACATACACATGCATCATCATATCATCATCATCATCATCCCTCTTGTGTGTGTATTGTTGGTTTGGTAGTAAACCAATATCTTTAATAATATTTTTTTATATATAAATAGTCAAGCATTAAGGATGTTTCAATCCAATCCTCCAATATGCAATATACACAACACAGAGCTCCTCCGGTGTGTGTGTTCTCCGTCGTCGTGTGAAACAGCGTAACTTGTACTATGAATGATGGGGATGTGAGTAGTATTGTATGTTGTGCTTATATACATTAATATTATACGGCAGTATATCATATTAATAGTGGAAAAGAAGAGAGATATAAATATACAGCGTAGTAAAAAGTTAGTTTAGTTGCAAGTGTGGCTAAAAGTTTACCTAAGGAGATAGATGATAGATCCCATGGCCCATGTGTCTCTTGCTTCTGCTGATGATGTGATGGTTTTTGTGTGTAGAGAGAGAGAGGAAGGGAAAAAAAGAAGACGAAGAAGTGAGTGGTAAGTAGTAGTGGGTGAAGAAGTAAGCACACAAGTATTAGTATAGTGGATGGTGATGATGATGATGATATGATATGAAAAAGATACAATGAAAGAATATATGCGCCTTTTATATTCATTCTTTTTCCTCTTCCCTCACAAAACTCACATGTTGTGTGTTTTTATACGTAGCTGTACTGTTTTAGTCAAGTGTGTAGAGAGAGTGTGTTTGTGTGTGATGCAAGGGAAAAGAAGTGAAGAAGAGACACGCTGAAAAAATATATAAAAAGAAAAGACGAGTGAATGGATAGATGGATAGATGGATAGGGTTAGTTACTTTGGCTGAGTTATAATAATAGTAACCGTGTGCTGTTGAGTTGCTCTTGATACTTTTTAAAAGCAAACTACGATGTCGGTGCTGCTGTGGTGGTGGTTGAATATTATGTTGATATAAAAGCGTAAACAGCTCTCTCTTCTTATAATGAGCAATACATACATTCATTTTCCCATCTTTTTTTACTTGCTTTTGTTTGCTTTTGTGAATATTGGATTCAGCAACTACGACCATCACCACCACCACCACCAACGCAAGCATAATATAATGCAATAATACGTGCTCTTTCTGCTCAGCACAGCTCAGTCAGCGAAAAAAATAATACTTAAGGACATATGCTTTTAGCAGAGAGGATATAGAGCCAAGGCAAAACCTCCATAATAATATTATTTGTTGGTTGGTTTCATATCAAGTAATAGGCAAAGACCAATAAGTAAATGCGTGTATACCTACACGCATATATAAATAACACAGACCACCACCAAGAAATATAGAGAAATAATGTGTAAGTGAATGTTGTTGTGAGTATGAATGAGTAGCATGCCATGCCTACAAACAAGTTATTCTGCCTATCACACGATAGGAGCACATAGGTATATTGGGTATATATACATATGGGTATAGTGACTGTGTTTGTACAAGTAAAGCATGTAGTTTTTGGATGATATATGGGATGGATGATGAATGTACATAATACACTTTTTGAGTGAGTAGTTGTGTTGTAGTGGAAGTAGTGAAGTGAGTGAGTATAAGGTGATTTGGACAAGAATGATAGATGAGTTTTCTTTTTGAGTCAGAGAAAACACGGCCAACGCGCATTTGTGGGGTGGGTCTCTATTAACAATACATTGAGAACAGGAGCATGGAGAGTGAAGCAGAGAGTGCATTGCATTTTCCTTGCAACTACTGGGAAAAAGCTTTAAAAAAATAAGAACAGAAAAGAGAGAGAGAGAGAGAGAGAGAGAAGTTTTGTGTGTGTGATGTTGTGAGAAATAAAAAAGCTTGCTGATATGTTTTAACGTGTGTAGCAGTGTGTTATGCTAGAGATACATATACAGAGAAAAAAAGTTGTATTTAACAGTGGCATGGCAGAGCATCAAACAGAAAAAGCAGGAGCAGCAGCAGCAGTTCATGTGCTTTTTTCTGTGTGTAGATAGATACCTAATACGCTTTAAGTAGATCATGATCATGGTGATGTGATGATGATATTTTTATATATAAAAAGGAAAGAAGCTTTTGCTTGCTTTTCAGTTTTTTTCTTCTCTTCTTCTCTCTTTGGCCTGTCTGTCCGATCCGCTGCTCTTTTCCCTTTTTTTATTTTTGAGTGACGGACGGGCGATGGAGGAACTCTTTGCCCCTCCATTATACATATATATATTATTCACTTTTATGCTTTACAGCTACGCATTACTTATCATCAGGAGCAGCAGGGGGAAAGGGAGAAGGGAAAAACTGGGAGTAGGAGAGAGAGAGAGAGGAACAAGCAAGCGGGTTTAGAGCTCTCTCTTTAAAAATAGGAAGGTTTATGCATGATTTTTGTGCATTGATAAAAAATACTTGCATTACTTAATTTTCTACTCTTTTTTGTTGTTATTATTATTATTATGAGCATTGTTAGTTGTTGTTTTATTACTCTGCTTATGTTCTGTCAGTTTATGGAAAAAAAGAGAGGAAGGGAAATTGGAGAGGTAGGAAATGGAAAGAAAAAAGCAGGGGAAAAAACTGGCGTTCAACACGACATAGTATCCAGTTTTTTTATACAAAAAAAGGTAACGAGTAAATTTAAAGTTTGTTACCCAAATTTTCAAGCATCATACAACCTACCTGATTGATATCAAATTGTACTTTCACAACACAATACATAGAGGTATGAATATATAGCTATTAAATTGTGTGTGGAGCCTGTCACACTTGAAGAGGTACTCAACCCAGTCATTTTAAGACTTGGTAAAAATCCTCCAGCAATGAAAAAATGTTACTTTTATGTACATACATATTTGTATTACAAGCTTATATGACTAATGACAAATGTACAATTTTGGGCTTCTGAATGCAGTCTTATATTTCAAAATGGGTATGTTTTGAATAGGTCTTGATCATGTTGAATTTTCATACAAGTTTTGCACGTTATTTTAAACTGGAGAAAAATTGTTAAATGGTTTAATGCTTAGAGAAACTACATTATTAAGATGTTATTATTATCATAATCATAAAGAAGAGGAACATTTTGTGAGTGTTCACGCATAGATCGTAAAATGATACCACGGTGGCAAATTGTAATACCCATAGTGCTTATCAGTTTAAAAAAATCAGCAAAAAGGGAAGATTGAGGACTGAACATATCCTATAATTTTTCTTTAACAAAATGATTGTAATTATTTGTACTTATTATATAAATTTTAAAATGTACGGAACAGTAATGGAGTTACCTGAGTACTACTTCATATAATTTACATGCCCTAGAATATTGTGGTCGATGTGAAATCTTTACAAATGCCTATTTAAAAGGGATATTTTACGGATCCCAGAAACTTTAACTTTTAGTGAAGGCGATTTCCGAATTTAATAAATAAATTAGACTCATTCGTTTTCCAGTTCTAATAAGTTATATAACTTAGTTTTATAGCATCATATGCTAATTTAAATAGCATAATCATTTTTACATAAGCAACGTGTTTTTTACGTAGCAAGGTCCGTTTGGTAGTGAACTAATGGGAAAAGTGGAAAAAAAGTTTCATAATGCCCCTGTAAGTGTGCTATACGCACTTTTTCAGAACATTTAACAAATACCATCTAAATCATACTCCAAACAAAAATTATTCTCCAATCAATTGTTGCCTAATCATAACGAGCAAAAAATGGCTATCCAATTTCATCTCCAGAGGAAGGATAAACCCACTACTATACCGACGCATATGCATTGTGTACAATGCGCTCACATCTTGCTAATGGTCGACTTTTTTTTGTTTCGTCTTTTTTTAAAAACTGATCATGACATGAGCTCTTTTATATCGACTCAACTTCACCACACATGTACCTAGCTTACAATTTGATTTTCAGGTCATACCTTCCTGCTGCTTTTTATTTTCATTATTAATAAAAGGTGTACGTGGTGATGATTATGATCATGATGGTACTTACTGCGAGATTGTTCTTTTTTGATTCGATACCAACTAAGGACGACGAAGAAGAAGAGAGAAAAACAGACTATCTCTCTGATGTTTGATATGTGTCTGTTGACGTGATGTGGGTGAGCCGACAAAAAAATAGATGATTCTTCTCTCCTCTTCTTCCCTTGACTGACGAGCTGGACAACAAACAACAACAACAAGACGATTTCGTTGTCGTCCTCTAATTTTCCCCTCACTCTCTTCTTCTTTCCTACTATCACGTATTTTTTATACACTCTCTTGTCAATGTTGCATGTTTCTTCTTGTTGAATAACCTTCTCTCTCTCTCTCTACCTCTCTCTGTACAAAAAAAGTTGGACATCTGTTGTGCTTTTTTATGGGTACATGTAGGAATGTACACATTACCAATAGGTATATATTTATAATGTAGCTATTCATCATCAACTTGCAAGGAGGTTCTCTCTTTTTTGATGTTGTTTAATCCAATGTAAACAGAAAACACACAACTTTCTCAGGCTTTATTTTTTGGCAAAGAGGATTTATTTATTTTACAAGATTTGCTCGTAATGTAATGCAAATTTAAATGGAATTGAAGTTATTTGGTGGAAGAGGAAAAATAAAAAGTTTTGAATTTGATTGATTGAAGATGTGTGTGTGCTCCGATTTTTACTCTGTTTTTCTCGCTGCTCTCTCTGTGATGAAAGCGAACTTGATACTTATCACAATTAATTATGTGTGTTGATAAATTGGATTTTTTTTTGCAATTGCAAAAGAACATGGCTTGTCGGATGGAACAAGATTCTTGTTAAGAGAGAGTGGTGATCTTCAGGTAGGTCTCACAAGAGTTTCTTGGTGGTGGTAAGAATGTTACAAAAGGATGTTGTTTTTGTTGTTGTTGGATTGTTGGATATATATCAAGCATCATGTTTACTTGATTGGCTAACAATGTTATTATATTGGTTTGTTTTTTACAGGTGTGGCTCTTAAGTTGTTGTAGTGGTGTAGATTGTGATATGCAAATTTCTTGGTGATTTTGGTGCCTACTGAATTAAGCAAAAATTGGGATTTTTAAATAATTTTTTTATTTTGATTGAAAAAGGTAATAGAGAAACTATCTCTCTCTTGTTTTTAATGACTTTTTTCCCGATAAACACGTATAATTTAATAATGTTTTTTAAAATAAATATTTCTATCAAATAAATTGATAACTTAATCAAAATTGAGCGGATGATTGCTTTTTAAAATCATCTATTTTCTTATTTGGAATGGATTCGCCAGAGATAAAATGCTTTTTTCTAATAATTTTTTTTAACAAGGAAGCATGATAGGTCAGGTCTGTAAATAATCCAATCCATTTCCTTTTGCAAACTTGTATTCCCTTTTTGCTGTCTCATTTTTTTGCTTGTCTTTTTATGTAAATTAAAGATTTCAAATTGAATTAGAAGAAAAATTTATATAGATTTTTGATTGACCTGCCTATATACATAATATATACCCTTTATAGGTATTATATGTACCTATGTATATTATTTATACTCGGTAAATCTTGCATTAATGTGACATGAAGGTAAGCAGTTTAGAAGTGGTAGCTATCTTCTTCTTCTCCCTTTTAGTAAAGCTCTCACACAGCAGTAGTGCCTTGTTGGCATTTTGGACCACCTGTTTCTTTTCGGACCATAAATCATTATTTATCGCATGGTTTTTATAGCAGAGGTATAAGAAAAGGAACCCTCTCTCTTGAATCTTGGGGCATATAAAACTGACAGAGAGGATCGATGCTACTACCTATCAAACACTGTTATCAGATAAAATCATCATTATCATCATACAAAAGTTTGTATTTAGTGGTTTTAACGGGATGTTGTCCTTTGAAAAATGAAATACAATCTATAAAGTTTGTACTAAATCTGGAATAAAAACAGTAAAAAGCATTCATGTGTAACGAATTTTTTTTTGCGCAATTTGGTAACAAAAGTGAATTAAAAGTAAGTGGGCAAATAATTTTTTTATAAAATAAAGAATATATTTTTTATTTTAGATAAGATTTAGAATTATAACAAGTGAGTCTAACAATAACACGTAATTATTTTTAATAACGTCTGCTGGACGAGTCCTTGTTGCTCGCTACATTCTGGGTTAATTGCATTCATCAGAGTGCAGTCAGTCATCAGTGCACTCACATCTCATGTCTCTCTCTCTCTTTAGTCCCCGTTTTTACTTTCTGCTGCTGTTTAAGTCCCTGCTATCATGGTGCTGATCACCATCTTGGCATGTCATGCAGGCAAGTAGACATCAATCTACACTTGCACTGCTAGACTCAACACACACAGTAAAATGTATGTTGTATACTTCTACCTCAGCAGCAGCAGCATCACCAGCGACACACTGATTGTGAGTCGTTCCTTCCACTATTAATGCTGACATGGTCTTTTTGGTTTGGGCTGGCTTGGCTGGTCAAACACTGACGCTTTTTTAGACATGTGACAATGATAATAATTGTCAACTAGTTGACTTGATCCAAGTTGAGTTGACAGGCAGACAGCAGCTACAACAGCAAGCTCCTCCGTCGTCCTCATCCTCATCATCATCTTACCGTCATCATCAGCAGCAGGAGGAACGGACAAAAAAGGATTCCTTTAGCTTATTTTTATGTGACTCGTTGGTATTATTATTATTTTTATTATTGGGATGAGGATGATGATGATAATAATCCTTGGATTTATTCCTGTGATGTAACAGTCAGTGTGAAAGTAATCTGATTGGCTGTCCATACATGTGTGCCCATTGAGCTGGATTTGAGGAGGAAACAATACTGTTGGAGGAGAATTCCTACACGAAATATAACAAAAAATAAACTACCAACCAAAATGTAATGATTTTGACATGCATTCAAAGTATAACATAATCAGTAAAAAATGTCATTTTTGGTGAGTCTCACTCAACATTGAGCTAATCTAGCTAATTCATCTTATCATCATCATACCACTGTGTACTTTAATACTATTGTGTCCTGCTTTCATAAAGTAAAAATATAACATAAGTAAATACGTAGTATTTGGTTTTGCGGGTTTACACAACTTGGGTGCAGTTAAAATAAATTTTATACCGAGGATGCTTTTATAATTGAATTAGGTCCAGGTGACGAATCTTGAAGAGTTGGAAAACGAATCGATTATCATAAAATATTTTAATATTATTTATACATTATCAAGTATATATGCATTAATTAATTAATTAAAAAATACTTCAGAGCTACAAAGCGTATCAGTAGGATGGAAAAGTATATTTTGCAAAAGAGTTGGGAAAAGCTCTAAACGGCAAAAACATTGATATAACGGTTTCTGTTTAGATGGGTGGAAGCTCATCAAATAATTATAATTTATGCATTGAAATGGATTAGCTACTGAATTGATCTCAATTATAAGTCTGCCCAACCTGTCCACATCTTAATCTGGCCGATTTTGTTTAAAAATCTGATAGGTATTCAATAATGTTTTTAATTGCAATTAAAATGGTTTAACGTTTATAGTCAATTATCGGGAAAAAATATTAAAATAAATTTACCGTGAACTTTGTAAGCATAAATTGAAATCCTGGGTTGCAGATTTTTAAAAAAGCGGACCTTTCTTACAACACCACATTCGTTTATTGGGAGAACAATAATAAGTATAATATCTGTATTCCATTAATAAAAATAAAACTTGGTTGCATTATCGCTTGAAGATCCAAGCAGAAAGATAGAGAGAGTGACTCGGATGGGTGCTGGCTTGTTTGTTTCCTTCTCTCTCTTTTTTGAGCAAGCCTGTTCGTCCAACGTCAAAGAGTTTGAGAATCGTTTGACAAGTATAAAAAAGCGCATCCTTTCTCTTGTCAAAAGCATAGCATCAGAGTTAATTTCCTCTGATTCAATCCAATTTAGACCACTTGCTGGACTCTTGCCAACGGGGAAACCTTAACAAAACACAGAAAATTCAAGTAAATAAAATATACCTAAATCGCTCTGCATATGCGTCTACTAAATTGATTAGCACTAATATATCATACATACCTACCACATAATTGTTATACTCACAGTAGGAAACAGACGACCGTCTGATTATACATCACACAATAATACGTTAAGCGTCTACAACACAAACAGATAATGGATTTTTTTCAGCAAGGTCAAGATCCCAAAAGTGAAGCAATTACCAAAGAGATGATGATTATTGAAAAGAACAATACTGATGTTATGCCGAGGTCGATGCCAATGTCTTATTACAATTAGAATAACTGGTCAAGTGGAAGCAAGTTAACGTTTTATCAATTTATTGTAACGGTACAGCAAATCATATCAATTGAGAGACTACAAGACAACTAAACTGACAACAAGAATTCACGTGCTATTTATAACCTTTTCCTATTAAAAGCACTTTCAAACGACCACGCAATAAACATAATACATTCAAATATATTTCCTTAGCTACTATGACCAACAATTAACGCTACAAACTACAAACAATTTAGTAAAAACGTTTACAATATTATAAATGCATTCTACTTCTGCTTTTACTTGACTCCTCAGTAAAAGCGTTTCCAAACTATGCTCCAACAATTATAAAAAATTATACGCTCTTATTTAATTTTATTTCTTGGTAGGCACATTTTGAAATGCACGGCAAAATATCCATCTATGTTATTTCGGTACAGGTTTTCTTATCAATTTTTTATAGCTGATTTAGAGAAGGAGTTGTAAACTGGTATCTGTGATGTATTCGCTGGTATTAAATCGGTTTCGCACGACGTTGTAACTTTTTTGAGCAGAGTAAAAATATAAATTGAGAAAATATCCTATCAAAATGCGAGCGATATAGCGATGCCAGACAAAAGGCTTTAGAACCACTAGATTTTTTAGATGGGCAGGTTGAAATAAAAACACAGTTTTGTTCTTCTGTGCAAAATAGTTTGGTATGATGAGCCAAGTTAAAAGAGATGGAGATTCAATGTGCTAATATGATATGAATCATTAAATAAGTTAATAAAAATTGAATAGTAATATCTTGATCCTCACTTTTTACTGCAGCAATACTAGCATCATCATCGATTTTAATAGTATATTTGCTTTCTATTGCTGAGTGTACATGTATAATTTTTATGATTTTCGGATGCATTTTGCATACACATGTCGCGTCACCCATCAATCAGTCGTTCCATTTCATATTTACCAAGAATACCTATATAATACGCACATGCATGAAACAATTTTGTGATCCAAATATTTATTATTTTCGTCCTTTTTTAAATAGGTATATATTTTGCTTGGGAGGTAGCGAGTGTCCTTAATTTGCAAATAGTCATTCTATCTACATGTCTACATACATGTGTGTTTGTTGATTTTTTAAGAGAGAAGAAGGCTTTCTGCTGTCAGCTCACAAGAATCCTCTTAAAATTCAGCTCACATCTTTGAGATGCAATAAGAAAATAATGCATTGATTATTTTTATTATTATTGTTAGAAAGACACGATCATTGTGTGAGTAGTATTTTTGATCTGGTATTTCATACATGATTTACACGAGTTCGTTGAGCATGTATTACATTTGGGTATCATCATCAAATAGCCAAGAGTGGAGATATGACTTGATTATTATGATTATGTTGATGATAGCACGCATGCGAGAATGCTATTTATTTGAAAGGGTGATTACAGGTGTGTGTGTGCCATTAAAATGGCGATTGCGCTCAAGTTCATTATTACAATGAAATCTTTTATAGTATCACATATATATTACTTTGCTGCAAGATTCAATAATAATAATGACATAAAATGAAGAAAAAAATGGTGCTAAACAAAACACTAATAAAAAACAATAATAGTTTTTATTGCTGTTGTATTGCAATATACGATTGGATTTACCGACTTGAAATATGACTTTTGACTTTAAAATGATTTGCACAAAGAACGAATCATCTAGAAAGAAAATTGGTGGTTATTCATTATGAAATTTAGCTCGTGCCTTATTTCGCTATGTTGTTTTCAGGGCCAGGACAAATTCAAATAAATAAACCGCTTTTATGTTTTGTTTAAGTCCATCTCTTCATATTATGTAGTTTCATAAAAACAAACGCTAGGATTGTTTGAAAGATAAATTGAGTAGTAAAGCTATTTTCTGAATCGAATATTTTTATGATAAAATGGAAAGAAGAAATTAACATTTTAACACTCATTCGAATTTAAAAATGTAAAAAAAACTTTTTTTATACACATGCATGCCGTTTAAAGAAAACAATATTGTTTTGATGACTAGGGTTGTGTGTAGATTGGTGGTGGATTCCTCCTTGTGGATATAAATCGTAGAATAGCACTTACGAGTCGTAAGTTACGACATCTAAATTTATATAAAATTTTAAATGACACAACGAAATTCTTAACAAACCAGCATAGGTATATCGAAGTGCAGTTAATGTACTTACATTTCGGAATAAAATTATAGCTTGACTTGACATCACACATAGCATTCTCCAGTTCTAAAAGTAAATTGTATGCACTATCAGAAAAACTTGGTTGAATACCTGGAGACAAAAAGGATAATGCTTCAGAGACACCTTAGAATAAGGATAACTACTTTTGAACCCCGTTAGTAACATACCCACATTGAAAGCAAGAATAAGTTAAAAGTTCGTATTAAAATTTTTCATTCATCATAAATTTTCCCAAATTATAGGTACAATTTTCACAGGTGTAAATCTTTGTTAAAGGTTGGAGGTGAGTTCATCAATATTACTGCTTATAGGACATGACAATTCCATTCCAACAAAAGTGACAACGTCACCCCCTTTCCAGTTTACCCATCAAACATCAAACCTCTGATTCGCATTTTGTTTCGCATTTTGTACAAAAACGTTTCGTGGAGGTCTCAGGATTTTTTCATCAACACCAACAACTGGACTAAATATATCCACATGCATCTTAATTATATCACCAAGAGATAATAAAGCAACGTGTAAAGTTTATGCCAAGTGTGTAAGCAGAGTTTTTTATAAATTTTTAAGCTCACTTTAGTTTTTTATCTCATTTCAATGATGGATACATATCACTTTCCAAGACTGTTTACAACACGCTTGTCTGTCAACCGCATCAATGCATCATTTTTAATGGTTTCTACTTAACAAGTCTAATTATACTCAGCGGAGAAGGGAAAATATGTGTTTGAACTTGAGAGAAAACATAATAAATCTAAATAAACTCATCTTGATGCTCATTCACTTTTTTAACATTATCCTGACATAACTTTGGTTTTCGCAACACAACAATTTTGATCTTGAAGCATAGCAAGCAAAGCATGTATATTAGCATTTTCGGATGTAAACTAAAAAAAAGTCTGAGAAAAAATGTGCAGTAAATGTACAGTAGTAGGCAAAGCATAATAAATTCATATTCAATTATGACTATCCATCACTCAAAATATCGACACATTTTTTTCAATATTTTGACTTGAAAACAAGCTAACTCGTTTTTTCCATAAAGGTCTTATTTCTACATGGCCAGTAGTGAGAAAAAACAGCCGTGTGCTTGCGATAATATACATTGCAACAGAAGAAGAAGGGTACTTCCTAAAGATGGAGCATAAATTTTTGTTTGACAGTCTTCAGTTTGGAGTGGCTTCTTCTTCTCCCTCATCTTTACACAAGATCACTCCTCTCCTCTCTCATGGATCCTATATATCCCTCGCATTATTATTATCGCAGGAAATCACAAGGAAAAAAAGGATCTTTTAAAACCAATCAGGTTTTCTTGGTGCTGGGATGTCAAAATATTTGATAGGATTCATATTTTCTTCACTCCAGCTTAAATGTGATCAATCTTTTCCCTGTCTACGAGAATTTAAACACAATCATCATCATCAACATCATCCCAGAAGAACCGGCATCTGCATGTCTTCATTGCTTTGTATTATAATATGACGTTCAAGAAAAAAAAGGTGGTTGTTTGTTACAACTCAAAAGTATATTTGTCGCTGTTATCGCTAAACCCAGTGGTTTTTTGGTCGTTCTCATATTCGATATTTATTCTTTTTCACATCCCTTTATATTTACTTCGAAAACCAAAATGCAAATATACACAAAATAATATCAACTACAACTCCCACAAAAAAAATCATATTGTGATGAGCGGTGTGTGTGTATTTCCTTTACAGAAATCACAAAATGATTACAACTCACAGCACTAAACTAACAATTTTCAAATTACCACATGAAAAAATATTTATATATTGTAGCTGTTTTTTGAAAATATTCATATTGTGATGAGCGGTGTGTGTGTATTTCCTTTACAGAAATCACAAAATGATTACAACTCACAGCACTAAACTAACAATTTTCAAATTACCACATGAAAAAATATTTATAAATTGTAGCTGTTTATTTTGCTATTGCCAACTTCCTTAATGGAGAAATAACAACAACGTAGGGAAAATGGCAAAAAAAAATAATACCAGATGAATAAATAGAGGGGGCAGGAATCATACGTCAATTTGTGCGGGCCTGTATTGTGTGCAGTCACAAGCCTTTCAAACCTTAATTTGCTTTTAACGAAACGTAAAACGCGAAAATAAGTGGCATGTCTTTATTTATCCATGTTGACAGTTGTGCATATAACAAAATTAATATTCTCTCATATGCGCTTATATATAAAAAAATATATATTTGAATGAGGCAGGGGCTAACAAATATAAGTTAAGAAAAAATACTAAAAAACGACTTGCTTCAAGTTCAGTTGCATCAAAAACGAAATACTTTGACATTTACCAATAAATGTAAATGTGTGTATAACCATATACCTAACACATAAATACACATGCAAACAAAAAACATCATTATTTATCAAAAAGATCTGTGTCGGTCCATCATTTTTGGCTCATGGTTCACCAAAATAGGTTTTTTACCAGTCACTCATTTTCAAACCGTTTTTTATTTTACATTTTTTTATCCTTTTCTTTGTGTGTGTGCGTATCTTTGTGTTTTTTGTCAGCAGCAGCGACGTGAATATGGTTAACACAATTCTCCTCTTTTGGCTTTTGTAACAAGTACAAAAAGTTTAAGGAACACAGACAACAGAAAAAACGTGGTTAATTTTTTTTTCTTCCGTCACTTTTGAAGCATTTTGCACCGTCGTCGCACCGAAAAAAACTTATCCCATTCTATAATATGGATACCTACAAGCCATATATACTCCATAGAGTACGCATATTATATTTCAGTATTGTGTTCCTTTAGCTTCGTAACAACAAGCATAAAAAAAGCGTTCTCTTGTTATTGTAATAACAGTAATAACTCATATTATGGCATACTTTGAAATTATAAAGGAGAGAGTGCGAAGAAGAGGATAGAAAAATAAAATAAAAATCTTTCCTTCTCTTTTAAACGTCAATGTTGACTTCTTAGTTTGGAAAATAAATGGTTCTTCCACATTCATCATTTCTCACTCACAAAACATTCATCATATCGTCAGATTATGCATGTTTAGTGTGCCTACATGTCTTATAAAGGTGCATTGATGATGATGGTATGCGGCATCTCAAAATGTGATGTGTCGTACCTTTATACTTTTTAACTGTTTCTTTAGACTTGTTATAAAAAAGGACCGGTTTTAAAAGGAAACCCGTACGTGCACTATCCATTTCACTCCACTCTACTCTGTTTCATCTCTCTCTGCGTTACAAATCTTTTTACCCCACACACACAACAAAGTTGAAAGCTTGATGGTGTTTATGATTTTCCTCAATATTTTTTTTTTTACTTTTCTGAAATTGATGATACAGAACGAGACGACGGATGGGTTTTAAACTGATGTCTGTGCCATGTAACTTGTAATTATTATTGATAAAAATTGAGCATATTATTTTTTTTTAAATATAAGGTAACACCTTTAAAAAAAATCAAATCAAGGCTATTTTAAAACAGTTAAAGTTGAATGATCACACTTATGTAGACAGATATTGGGCATAAAAAGGATGCAGTTTTTTGGAAAATTAATGGTAGTTGATAGCTCGAGATAGATAATAATTTTGTTTAGAAAAATTGAATGACTTGAGTAAAAAAATCCAAAATATTCTATTGGATATTTAAAATTGCTTTGATTTTAACAAGCATCCCTGAATTCTGTTTATCTTCACTGCTCGTTTGGTACTTCTTGTTTTTAGAAGTGGTGAAAATTGAATATTTTTTTAAAGTCACGTTTCTTTACTGTTCAACCGCAATAAAAGATGTACAAAAATCCATTGGTTTTTCATGTTTATCCAAATTTTCTCTTTTTCTTTACCCACAACATGAGCTTTAACCAAATGTGTTTAACCCCTGTTCTATCTCTCTGTTGCAATCCAACACGAATGGAAGTGTCTGCAAAAAATGCACGCTTTTTAATGTCGCATACTTAACTCGCCAGCAAAAAAACATACACACATACATACTTAGTTGATATATTGCGTGTACACTGTTGTAATTTTGACTTTTTTCTTCTTTTTGGTTGTACGCCAGCAGAGCTGTTGTTGTGAGCGGAGGAACGTTTCGACATCTATCAGATTGGCATCAAAGCAATTTTGGTAATGTAATTTTGTCTTTTTCTTCTTTTTGGTTGTACGCCAGCAGAGCTGTTGTTGTGAGCGGAGGAACGTTTCGACATCTATCAGATTGGCATCAAAGCAATTTTGGTAGCAAACTGAGAGAAAAACGACATTTTAATATACGTGTTGTATTTATATAGGTACCTAGGCGCATAATAACCATGAACGAATTTGAATGAAATTCATATCAACTTTTATTATTTTTTAAGTTGATTTTGGCATTGAAAAGGTCAATAATGTGGATGTGCTCTGTGCTCCCTGTACACAATTCACTTGGGTACACAAAAAAAACAAGCATATAGCACAAAACAAATACAAAAGCAAATAGCACAGAGAAGAAGAAAAAAAAACATAAATTCACGTGTAATGATTATGGCGTGGGTCTTTTTTGATGGTGGTGGTGAGGGCGAATGGTGATGGTGAAAGAGACCTCTAAAAAGGACGATCATCTATTGACTTTGCAATGATGATGATGCGGTATTATTGGAGAACCCAAAGGGTTGTTATTTATTTCTCGTTTAGGCATTGTTGTTGCGGTTGCGGTACGACGTGGTGCACACATAGTTTCATTTTTACTCGCATTTTCCCTTTTTTTGCTTGTATAGTGTAACCGGTGGTAGTGCGGTGTATATGTAGTTTCAAAATAATTTCATTTTGCTGGTCTAAAACTCGGAGTACCTCAGACTATTTTATCTAACCGACATAATATGGTTTATTAAGGAGAATAAGCTACTGGATGGTTTTGTCGTTTTAATCTGTTTGTCTGTCATTCCGCCCTATAAACTCGATTTTTAAACTACTCCATTGTGAAATTTTCAACATTGAAAACGTGTCTTGATATAAAGTGCTTAAATGTTACAAAAAGCTATTCATTATTACAAAAAACTGAAATATTGTTATTTTTATGGTAGTTCATTGTTAATAATTTAGTCAAATTAACGAGAATCTGTGGGGAATTTGAAACGATTCGCTACCTTGATGTTCTGGTTGTAACGGTGTATTTAAACTAAAGGCCCAAACTACCATAAATGTCGGATAAAGGAATGTATTTTTTTCTAGTTTGCGTTTTAGCTTTGCCAACAGTTGCGTTGCAGAGAAAAATAGACGTGAACAATATTCATTTCTCTTTTACCTGAGGTGTGTAAACCAAAAGTGTCTTGGTTGAAGGGTAGACAAGGGAAATTAATGGTTTTGCGATCAAGAAAATTTTTGTTTTGTTTTCTGAACAAAGGGCTTGCAGAAAAATAAGATGACTCTGATTTACAAGAGGAAAAGCTTCAAAATCTATTCAAGGGCTAGTATCAGGGTCGCCACATGGTATGCTATGCTGCTTAATTGCAATTAGTTCAAATCAACATGTTCTTAACATACTGGATAAGATAATCGACACATATGGTTTATTAAACATAACTGAATTTAAAAATATTTATAATATTTTTTTCAAATCAAAATTGTATTGCGTATGGTTTTCAGTTTATGGATACACCCACATACTTCAGTAATCATTTATCATCATCATTTTCCCATATCATTTCTAAAGAACCTACATTACTTATAAATTTGTGTATTTATGACAGAAAATAGGAGTTGATAGAAATGAGAATGCTTAATGAAATATATTATATATTTATAGGTAAACGTTTTTTTTGCGAAATGTATTTATTTGGTTTCTCAGGATTTAATAGTGCAATGGAAAATGTAAAAGCACTTCATAAGTTTACCAATTTTAAGCTTATTTATATATATATTTTTGGTGTATGGGTGTTTGATATGGTGTATGAGCTATGTTTGTATGTTGTGTTTGTCTGATGATCTGTAGTTGGTTAGTTTATGTGCAATGTCATAATTTTGGTTTGCAATAAAGAATAATAATAATAATAATTTTAAAATTGTTTATCACGACGCCGTCACGATAAAAATTTGATATATTCCGGCTTTAGTACTGCTGTAGGTGTATGTTTTGTGGGATCCTAATAGGTAATCTTGATATAATGAGAAGTAAATTAAGGATAATCGTTGTCGTATTTCTAAAATTTTAGCTAACCTACTAATTAACCTTTATAATTAATTTTTTAAAGCAGTCTAGTACTCAATACTTAAACAAAATATCCTCACTGTGACAGTGTTTATAAGCTGCAAGGTTACATATATAATATGCTTTTGCTAGAGTGCACAACCAGTTTTTTTTTGCTAATTTGCAGCAGCAATGCAATTTTTAAAAAATCATAAAAATAACGCTTGAGTATCAGACATGGACTCGCTAAAGTTTAAAAATTATTATTTTTTAATTATTATTTGTAAATTGTTGTAATTAAATGAAAAACAACGTTTAGATCAACAACAATAAGTATAGATTTATTCATTTAAAAAAGTATACTTTGACAGATATAAGAATAGATTCCAGGCATTGTGATAAGATGATGCAAAGGCGGATACTAAAAAAGATTATTGTTTTAGTTTCAAATTTATTTTATTTCTTGTTAAAATCACCTTTGTTCTGATAGATGGCTACACTTGATTCATTGTGGGAAAAACGTCAAAGTAAAAAGTTGATCTGAATCTGAAAACAAGTATAGTAAAAGACTATAAAGTTACATCCAGAATATACACCAGTGATAAGCCGAAATTCCTCCGTAAAAGTAGAGAATTTATAGGTGCCTACAAAGTCTCTCTCCGATTTTCTCCCCCAACTCCCACCATCTAATGCATAACATTTTGTAGCGTCTCATCTCCTGGAAATTGGATCGCCCATGTCTCAAGCTCTTAAGCACAAATATATCTACTTTTTTATAACTTGCTTCCCGACCCGACTCTAGAGATAAAAACATTCCATTTCCACTACACAAACTGACATTCTTTTTCTAGTGGCGGTGGTGGTGGGGATAGTGCTGTGACCCTGCATGGTATGGAAGTGATACGCCATGTTGTTGATTCAGCCACAGAAGATATGTACTTTATATTCATGAGAACAAGACACTTTGGGAGATCTCCAAAAGAATGACAAAAAGACAGACCTGTTTTACTCCCTTCACAACATCCGGAGCCACCACCACCGCCAGTATCACTAACTTTCTTACTTGCGTTCTGGTATCTCTCTCTGCTCAACTGAATCTTGTTGTATCTTTCTCCTTTTTTACGCTATCAGTTTTATCTATGCTGCTGTGATATTGCATAATATTTTTTGGGAGCAGTAGAGAAGTAGTTGTGTGTTGTGTAGTTTTTAAGCTTACCCGCTGATAGCGTGAGTATTTTCACTTGTCGCATCTTTCTCTCTCTGTGCTGTGTAGATCGCAATGAAAGCATCTTTAAGCAGCGTACTACTTTCCCTCTCAAAACTCAACAGAAAGCAAAAAGGAGCCCGTAAATCTATGCCCAATGCTCATTGTTCATTTTTCACCCTTTTGCAATGTGTGGGAATGTTTTCATACTTTTTTGTGTTGTTTTTTGGGGACAAATCTGACTTAATATTGGAATATACACATGCCTATATACTCTCCCCCTCTTAAACATATATACCTACATGTATAAGATGTAATGTGTGAAAAATAAAGTGTGTGGAGAAAAGTTCATTTGCATAAATATTATTTGTACCCTAGCAGTTCCGCTATCTTATTTCATACTTTCTCCTCCTGCTAAAAACAGATAAGCCACACTCTGAGAATAATAATAATAAAAAGAGAAGCAAAAAGGGACACATACACAAAAACATACACATATACTACCATACCCCCATATCTTCTACTATCTCTTTGTAACAGTTTGCTCGTAACAATAACGCTCATTACTTATGCATATTATGTTCCTCCTGTTTCCTGACACTTTTTCTACTGCCTGCCTCTTAAAATAAAAAGGGGGGAAAGGAAAGAGAAAAAGAAAGCGCAAAACCTGTTTGATTTCTTTTTCTTTCTTATATTCATCTCATATACGAGCATATATACACACCATATCATGTTTTCTACTTCTTCGTCTTCTTGTTTTTGGAGAGAGTAAATGAAAGACAAGAGCCATTTTGAGGATGATGATGAGGCTCGTATAACGGGACGTGAAGGGATCTGAAATAGGATTCATTTCTATTGACAATCAATTGTTATTATTGCTGGTGCTAACAATATCAACCAAATGGAGCATGTTACTACGTTGTGAAATCTCCACATCAATACTCACATCATCACCATGCAATAATCAGTGTCGAATTTTGGTTCGTTTGGTTTCCCACATCCAGACACACACAGGCACACAAACAGGAACAAGTTGAAAAGCAATTTTTAAAGATGTAACAGAGCAAAAAAGAATGAATATTTAGAACAGTGTTCCCCTGTCGTTACTCTGCTCTGCCATTACTACTTCTACAATGTTACTTTTTTGGAGAGAGAGAGAGAGAAAAAAACAAAAGATTGAATTCTGCTCCACAGCTATATATACATTGTCAATGGGTTTTGGTATGGAGGAGACATGTTTCCAAGATGAATATTTTGATTTCCTTCCCGTTATTTAGGAGGTTTTATCAGTGTACGCGACTTGGATGCAGAAAAGGAGAAATGGAAAAGAGATCGGTTAACAGGAAGCCGAGTACCCA
>JAITYZ010001852.1:0-10512 GCA_027744595.1 Paronellides praefectus
GTTGACGGCGGAAGCACATTTTTTACCCGCAGCATGTCAAGCTCGTACATGCATGATGATGACTCACAACACAAACTGCATATGACTACAAGTTAATATGCTTATGTGAATGATGATCATGTGTAATGTCCTGTATTCCCGTTTTCCTTAAACTAATTCAAATATAAATATGTATATTATTTGCGTGCCTATATCAAACGAGTAGAATAGGAATTCCGCAACAACGTGCACATAACTTGCATGTTTGAATACGCAGGGGAATTTTTATTTAGGCCAGTTATTTTCTAAAAAAACAACCCAGTACGCAAACATATATACATCTACACATATCATCATCATCATCATCATCACACACACTGCTTTTGCTCAGTTGTTTTTCAAAGTTTATTGCTGACTCGGCGTAAGTTAAATTGGATGAAATGGAGGGAGTGTACTTTGCTCAGACTTTTCAGACATAGAACATATCTGCAAAAAATAATGTTGCATTATTGCATGGTTTGCAGAACAAACTCAGATAGACATACAGGAAAAATTATAGCGTTGAAATTAATTCTCATGAGTAGTAAAGGCGCACAACAACAGCGCTATATTTACCGAACATGCTTCACTGATCATAATGACTTTATATTAAAAGGTGAATGTGGATTATGTGGATGCTACTGACTCTGACAGAGTTTAAAAAAAACGCGAGTAGCCTTCATGCTGAATGTGCTACTGTTGAGGAGTTAACAATAATGACGTAGCTAACCTACGTATTATTTGCACTAAATACGATGCGAACTGCGAAGAACTGCATTTTATTATGATGCAGCAAAATCAATGATTCAGGGCCACACACGTGAGAAAAATGTAGTAGCATTTAAACCTGCATCACACAAACAAGTGCAGAAGAGCAAAGTTTTGTACAGAAAAAAATGAGATAGCCATCATCCGCAAAGAAAACATGAATAGAGTAGGTAATCCCTAATGCAAGATTAAATTTAATTGAAAAAGCCGGAATTAATCACGCATCACATCTTTTTAATTTACTCCTCATTCATGAATGTAAAACGTACAAGAAGTAAAGTTTAATGGGAAATATGTAAATTGGATGACGACAAGGATGGTTGTGTATATGTCGTAGGTACCCATTTGCATAGATACTTATATGCAAAACAAAAACTGCAAATACATATTTTTATATGGGATAATAGTTTAAAAAATGAATTCTAGTTGGATGGCTTCTTCCAACCATTTGACATTGGGAGAGAAAAAAATGCTTGCTCATCTCATCATCTTGCCCATACAACATTATGCATACATTTATTTACATGGCAGCAGAACTTCAAAAAAAAGTTTGTAAACTATGTTCATAAAATGCTGACGGTCCTTATGTTGATGGCGAATCCCAGAATAAAAAGATTATTTTGTCTAATAAACTTCAAGTTTGTTGGACTCTTCTTCTTTTTCTTCAAAGTTTTTTTCAAGGAAATTTGCATGCCAAATGAATTGCAAGTAAAACTAGTGGAAGTGGAGTTTTTTTTAAAAGGGAGATGCATGATATGATGCAAAGAATGAAAACACTTTTGCCTTCTCTCTCTCAAAACTACTCTCTCTATGTTGTCTATATACTATATAGAGCTATCTGAATGTTATCTGTTTATTATGTATATTTTCAATCTTTTTCTTCATCTTCCCTCATTCTCTATTCTATTTTAACTTTTTATAATATTGCCACAAGACTTGAAGAAGATTTGGATTCAAAACTTTATTTTTTCTGTGTACTTCTCTTCTCGCCAGAGAGTCCCTATCTATCTGCTATCTATCTTTACATAAAAATATATGTACTTTACTGAGCTGAAAGTCGAAGGAAAGACACGACACATAACAACACAAGTCGTCGTCATCATCATCAACTTGAATTATATTTTTATGATGCTATCAAAAGAACACTTTGTAATCATAACACAGCAATAATCATAACTTTTCTCAGAGTTGAATTTTAATCTTCCACACATGCACATTATGCATTCATTCATTCTCTGCTCCTCACTATTCCGAAGTGACTAAAAACAAGTAATGTTATGTGTTATTTCAAGATTATTATACGATTATTAATTATTATTATTATATGATTTTGTTGAGTTTTGAACATTTTTACCATTCTCAACTCCTCGACTCTTCAAAAAATTATAATAATAAAAAATAGCAAAACTTTTCCTTCTACGCAGTAAAGTAGCAATAATGCGATAGTCTTAGTAGAAGTAAGATTGCTGCACAGTCAAATCAGAAGACAGACAGCAAAAATAAAAAATATAAATTTATTTTTTCTTTTTAAATGACAATGTTTACAACTTTGATATGCATCGTGTCAGTCTTATTCGTAGTAAGAAGGATGTTTCGAATAAAAATATTCCTTTGAATGCATAAATATGAAATATGAACTACAATGTGAGCATTTTTTCGTTTGTTGCATTTGTCAGAATGAGCTGCAGCCACATCCCATTTTTGTTTTGTTTTTTTCCATCATCATCAAATCAATCACTCATCAGTGAAATTCTCAAAGAACAATAACAAAAACGACAAAAGGCAACAAATGTAAAAGTATGCACATTTTTATTTTCCCTTTTGTATTAATAGCCTTCTTGGGAATGAAAAGGAATATAAGCTGGCAGCTTGATGGCAGCAGCTAGCTCACAGGACATAACATGTTATGAAAAAGGATGAATGGCCATAATAAACACACATATATGTAACTTGTAATACACACAAGTAATTTCTCTCAAATTAAATGACAGCAAAACCGATGTAAGTGAAGCAAGAAAAAGTAGTGATATAAGCGTGTTTGATAAGAGGAAGATGATGATGACGATGGGATTATTGTTGCCGGAAATCAAAAGGCAAAAGAAATAATGGGTATAGCGTGGTATATAGCGTAATAAGCTATATTGTCGGTCAGAAAAGTTGATATGATGTCGTATAGATATATAATATAGTTTATAGATATATGAGCAATATATACTTTATATATGCCCATTAGACAGGCATAAAGTTTATTTGATTAGTGGAGAGAGACAAGAGAAATATGACATGGTATTATCGAAGATGACTTTTGTGACTGGTCTGCTGTGCTACGATGCGGTGGTTTTATACATTTCTATTTGTATTACGACGCGTACCTACCAAAGCGAAATCGTAACTGCAATGTTTGTAGCTTTTTGGTTGTAATAATGCTGCAATGTGGCAGTAGTAGTGAAATATTATCCTATTGCAATTTTGTAAAAGACTTGATGTTGTTGTGTGTCATCATTCTAAAGGGTTATGCTGTTTTGTTGTTGTCTCGTTTCTGCTGACAGAAAAGACGGGCTAGCATTTGTACTGCAAAAGAGGAAAAATAGAAGAGGAGAGAGAGACAGAGAGAGATACATGCGTAATGCGATTGTGGCATGATGATGAAGATGAGATAAATGAATGAACTACTTATATTCCTCTGTGCAGCAACAACAAAAATGTAATTTATTGCTGACTTGTCTTTTTCCCTACTAACTCTTCTTATGATTGTATGATGATGACAAAAAAAAGTTATCTCGTTAATCGTTAAATATGGTTATGCGGTTGTTGGCTGATGTACCCAATTTTAGAATAGTGAAAACTTTTTTTATAGCTGCCAAAGTGTAACTTGCGAAACCATATAGTACACTTATCATGATGATATGATGTAGGTATATTAAATAAGTTTTTTTCAGCTCTTTCACTGTTTTGCATGCGCAATGTGCACCCAAACGAAGTAACTGATGACACACGCACAATCACAAAAAAAAACTTTTTTATTTATGGGCTGATGTGTGTGTGCTCAAGTCTATTTTATACGTCACAGAGTGTTCCCTTTTCTTTAATGTGAGTGTGATGTGATCTGCTGATGTGATATATGTTATATGCCTATTTTTATTGGTTTCCGTTCTGAGCGAACAATTTCTTTTGTAACTTTTAGTCATCATCATCATCATTTTTTTTGATTTTCAACAATAGGAACAGTGCAGGTGTACGCTTTCTTTCGCAATGTGTCTTTTGTCATTCCAATATTTTAACGGCTCCCTGATAATCACATGACGAGGTATGGATAGATGATGAGGAAAGAAAGAAAGGGTGGTTTGTAAACTCTTGCTGTACACACCTTTTGTAAGCTAATTAGTCATTCATGAGCACTCACAAGAAGAAGTATTAGGGATGACCGAATATTTATGCCATGCCTAAAATGTTCATACTTTTGATTTTTTAAAAGCTTGATGAACACTCTCTGCTTAAAATATATAGTAATAAGTCAGATTAAACATTACATCGGCAGAAAGGAAATCAACTCGAGTCAAAATTCATCATCAGTATAGTCATAGTTACCACCAACCACCATACAAATTAAATACTTGTATTCAATGAACAGAGCGGTTGTGGCAGTAGTGGAGTTGCAGGTGTGGTGGTGGTATTATCTAATTTCCGTTTTAAAATGGAGTGACTATGACTAGGTATATATTGCCAACTCCACACACAACACAGATTAAATACACGGATTTCAGATTAACTTGTTGGTATATATTAATGTAATATCACACACGTGTGTGCTCTGTTAAGCTATTACTTAACTTTTTTTTGTGCATAACTAATATCCTTGCATAATCTACAGAAAAGGTGTGAAAGTTTTTTTTATAATATGCCATTCTAGCTAATTATACAACATGTGTACAATTTTATTATTGAATATTTTATTGTGTACTAATGACTAATTCTTCTTCCTTCAATGATTATGCTAATCAGCAGCACAATATTATGTAGGTTTACTACAAAGCCCGAGCTTTAAAAAAAAATATTATGCATAATATTGTGTAGCATGTACTCTGTACACCCACGCTATTAGGTAAAATACACGCATAATTAAATGAATATTAAGATTAAATATGATTAGTGCTGGCTTTAAAGATTGTGCACAAAAACGTACAATGATTCGCATAGGAAGATACAATCTAATCACACAAAAGAACATACCAACCGCATACCTAAAACTATAAACATGTTGACAGGTGAAGTATAGATATTCGATCGGCGTTCTTTCTGTACACCTTCCTTTGGCTAGCACCAACCTCACATCACCATACCACCACCACCTTACACTCACTTTTTTTACTTGATTGACATCTTACATAATGAGCATATCAAATGAACTCGGAAGGAAATGCTTTTTTTTAAGTTGTTGTTATTCTTGGTGCTCAATGAGTATGAACAGTCTGTGGTTGAGTGGAAGTGAAGATGATGAGCTTTGCCAAAAAGCCCAAAAAATGAAAGTTAAAAAAAATCTTTTGTTAAAATCCAAAACAATTCTTCCTACAATGGTCTAAAATACATAGGTAAAGATTTTTGATGATAAGCTAGTTTATAATTATTGAACAGTACGTCAACAAAACTGTGATTTTCACGATTTTGTCAATAATAAACTGAATCAAATGAAACCCTTTTTCTTCTTTCAAAAAAGGTTAACCAAAACTTTTATGCTCAGAGGCAAATACATAGCTGACGTTGCTGATTTCTTTTTATTTTTCAGAATAGTAAAAAAGCATCCAAAGGAACTACTATCAGTTCAGTTCACTCACATTTTACTGCACTCGTATTTACCTACCATGTGACAACTAAATGTCTGGTATTCCTTTTAAAACAAGTGAATATTCTCATATTATGCACATATATTTTTTAGAAAAGGAAAACTTGCGGAGATGGGATTACCTTCACAGAAAACTACACTTGAAGAATTATGATGCAATTTGCACTATTACACCAGAGGCCACACTCACCTCATCACCACAAACTTTTATACTCTTGTATATTTCATGAAACGGGTAAAATAAATTGGAAAAGTTGTTCAGTTCAGGAAAAACGGAGCCGAGAGGCACAAAAATGATGATGACACGTGAAGAAAAGCAGAAAGGGCTAAAAATCAGCAATATTTGAAGGTAATGAGCACAAAGCAGTTTTGGAACTGAGCACGGACGATGATGAGATGAGCGGATCTCATGTAAAAAAACCTGTGGTGGTGTAGTCGTAGTGCTCTATGCATCTATACACTATATATTGCTATTATACTATTTGGGTGAAACCTTTTAAGTGTGCAAAAATATAGGACAAAATCTGCTGAAAAAATCACAGCAGGGTATATACAATGAAGTAGTGGTGTTCTAGTGCTAGACGAAGAGCAATAAGCATTTTTTTGTAGCAAAAGCAGAGAGGGAAGAGCAGTAGAAGCGCTAATGATAATGATATATATATTTATATAGCTTAACGGATAGAAAGATAGAAGGAGGGAAAGATATAGTAAAACGGAATTATTATATCTTTTCCCCATCTCATCATCACATCTCACACAAAGAATACAACAGCGCATAGTGTGTTTTTTATACTCTGTTGCTTTTGCGGGGATGGCGATGGCTCTGTGTTTTTCTAGTATGAAATGGATATCATAGCCAAAACGGAGCACGTCCAAGTTTGAAACCGTTTCCGGGTGATCTGCACATAGTCTTCGGTTGTTCACGTACGTCTGCAGAGAAAAAAGAGAGAAAAAAAGAAAACATAATACAAAAGTTACACACACACATAATATATTATTATGGACAGATAGAAAAATAAAGAACACTCGCTCTCACACAAACACATACATTCAGTTCACAAAAAAAAGAAACTCAAACAAAGATAAGAGTCTTATCATAAGAGTTAGCGTGTTATGGTGTGAGCACCGGGCACATCATGACATACATATTATGAAGCAGTGTAGAATGCTAGAAAGAAAAAGGATTCAATCTCTAGTTATACAGGCGTCCATAAAAACATCAATGCATTATAGAGCTGCTGAAGGCTTTTTCTTGTTGGCGTACACATAAAGTTCAGCATGAGATATTGCAAACTTGATACACAAAAAAAACTGTATATTTATTCACAAGGGAGACAAAAAAAGGCGTTCCGTGTTATGTAAAGAATTGATGTTGAAGTAAAAGGAAAAGTGGTTCCTCCACCAGTCACCACACACCATAGATACAGTGTTGTTGTTATGCAAGCTGTATGTCAAGTAGAGAAAATGAAAGGAAAATCAAGTTTGAAAGCTAAAGACACCCGGCGACTCTCTCACTCTCTCTCTCTCTCACTCTTGTGCATCCACTTAACATTTTAGTCGTCTTCTCATCTCCCTGTGACTTTATATGTGTGTATGTGTTTGTGTTTATATACTTGTTTTTCTGCTCATGTTCTAGTTTTTTTCCTTCTCCTACAATCCGCTTCTTCTTTTACTCTTGAGAATATTGGATGAGTGTGCTACAAAAGAGCAGCAGCGATTGTTACACTGACTCTTTTATTCTTTCTGCAAAACTAAACTTTTCTCTTTTTTTGGACACTGACACCTACGTTACATGTTATGTAACTCTTTTGTGATGATAATATTGCGCATTATATTAGGCTCTCCTCTCATCTCTTTTTTTCACGCAATAAAAGCTTTGTATTTTTCTTTTTCTGGAGTGGGCCAGGCAATACAGGATAAAAGCTAATTCCTACTGCATGCCATACTTACACACCCTCACACGCACATGTATACAAGGATAATGACACATGCACATCAGCTTAATATCAAAATCCTTTTTTATGAAAATATTCACTGCATTACTCGCTTTATTATTTTTTCCTCTTTTTTCATGTCCGGCATTACGACAATTGCATTACTATGATTGCATTCCAGAGAAGGGAAGCTGAGCAGGAAAAAATAAGAGGAGCTTGCTGAATGGATGGACATTGCAGATTGCATGATGGGATTCGAGAGAGTGGGAAAAGTACACAGCAATAAAGAAATTGAGTGGACGAAACGAAAAGAAAGTGACTGACTGCTTGACTGAGACGCCTGGAGGGAGACCAAGTCATGCATGACAATGTGCTTCCTTCACAGTTGCCAATCTTGCCCCGGACAACGGCAACATGTACCCGAAAAAATAGTTATCTGAGAGCTGTGTTCCTTCCTTTCGTTACCCTTTCAACAGGACTAGCCAAAAGTATATGTGAATGCCTTGAGCAAAAACCATTTTTTCTCTTTCTTCATTCCATCTTAAGCGGAACAAGAAGAAAAATCCACTTTTCTCCGTTTCACTGCTGCTGCTGGTGGGAAAGAGCAGAGCAGTAATAGCAAATTATTTCTGCTTCAGAGCATAAAACGGATTTGTTCTAGTTTGTTTCCTCTAAAAGTTCTAGCTACTTGTTTCATGCATTCATTTCATAACATACCTAACCCATATTTTTATTGTACAATTTCCCTTTTTATGTCTTATATATTATATTAATGGCCACTAAGACTAAGTGTACATTTTTTTAATAATATATGCAAAATGGAAACACGTGCGAGGGTTCGCAAGGAGTAATGCTTTGCCAGTGAGCAGTCAAGAAGTAGGTTTTATTTCTGTTCAATTATTGGCTTGGGTTGCATGCATGGCCTGAATAATTTCCCTGTTGGTTTCCTTATCTCTCCTTCCTACTTTTTTTGTCTCAACTTTCCCCTCGTTATATACACATCCTATCCAACATCATTATCTCGCGTGTCTGCTTGCGTTTTAAAATTTGAGAATCAGGAGAAGAGTCTTGTCGGGTTGTTGTTGGTGTCAAAACACGGAAAAGAAATGATGCGGAAGCGTAACAACAAGGCTTGTGAAATTCTTGAGATTTTTATGTGTAATCATCAGCAGCTCTTTTCCTCTTCAGCACCGTAACTTGCTAGTAAATTACATGGGTAAAGAGTTTGAAAACACATTTTCCAGACATTGAAACAGCAATAATGGCTTGAAATAGTGCACAAAAAAAATGTCGGGAGAGAGCAAAAGATGTAAATAATTACGTGATGAAAAACTACGAAGCTCGTAAAGCAAAAGTAACTACTTTCAGTTCACCGGCACTCGTTCAATACTTACTCTTATGCATTCACTCACACAAAACAACTCACACTCCCTATCAAACAGCTTCGTGTGTTGTAAAAAAAATGAATGGAGCGATAATGGCTTTGGAGACGAAAAAGAAATAATGATAAAAAAGATTAGGAAAAACGGGAGAGTTTGACATGACATACCCCATTTGTTGTGTTCAGGTCTTTAACCGTAAAGCAATTAGAGTTTGGTTCGAAGGCCAGTACAGCATGGCGCTTTTCCACGGCAGCAGCAGCAGACGACGAATATGGAGACTAAAAACAAGGAAAAAAAGGTACAAAAAAATAAGTCACAATATCATTAAAAAAGAACATTATCACCAGTTTTATCAATTCTGATTGGTTGACGATGACTGTAATTAACAACACCCGGAAAGCAATTAAAAGTGACAAAATGATCAAGGAAAAACAAATGTGTTTACTGAATTATGTCTATCTCTTAATCCGCCACTTGTATGACCTCCGGAAAAAGATTTTTGTTTTTGTAGCAGACTCTCTCTGTTGTTGTTGTTCATGTTGCTGTTAATATTATAGCTATTATTTTGAGTGGATTCTGTTGAGGATGGGCTCCCTTTTTCAAGAAATTTTAGCCTTTGAGCCACAATGTTTTTTGGGATCACTTGGGCAATCTCCTGGAGGAACTCTTCCTCTGCAGGTGCAGTTGATGACGAGCTGTTTCTACGAAGAAACTGTGGCAGGCCACCAGAGTTTAATACGTTTGATGCTTCAGTCCAAGCCATCTTTTTTCCTTTATTTTTACAATTTATTATCCAGCAAACAATGATGATATGATGATAATAATGTAAGTAATGCTAATAATAATGTTGTTGCTCGACAAAGTGGTGTGTGGTGTGATCTGCCTTTTTTGTCAATGTCAAGCCATATAGGGGTAAAAATGGCAGAAAAGACAGAAGAAACAGAGGATAATAGGCTGAGAGTAATATTTTATCTTCACTTTCAGCAAGATCACTGTCACGGTCAACACTACATTTTTATCTGTATATTAACGATATTATGTATATTTCCAACAATAAATCTGTGCGCTTTAATGCCAGAGGAGGACTATGGTTGCAGGCTTAAATGAGTAATGATGACAAGACGACATTTGATGGTGCACCAAAGCGAGTTAAAATGCAAGTCTATGTCGACGACAAACCAAGACTACGACTTCATACTCCATTTGGAAATTTGAATCGCGTGATGATTATTACTATTGTTGCACCTGTTCACCTGTACGTTGTACAAGACAGTCCCATTCTTATAGACAAATGTACGAGAGGAGGATAAAAAATGTGAAGAGAAAATCTAAATTTGGCACTTTGAATTGAGTGCTTCAAGGAACACGCTCAATAATATATAATTTTTTTGCAACACTGCGCACACGACAAAGACACAGACACACACAAAGACATGCAATGTACACAACACACGACAAATTTTACAAGCTCTTAATTTTTTAAAAAACAAGCCTCCCGAGAAGATGTTTAGTAAGGTAATTTGCATAATGAAATATCACACAAGAAGATATTTATTAGCACTTGTGCACC
>JAITYZ010001853.1:0-19964 GCA_027744595.1 Paronellides praefectus
GGGGGGCAACCGTATGGAAGTTTACCTGTATTTATATTTTATGCTGCTGTGTAAGGAAGTATCCAGCTAAAAATAGATGGATATACAGTAGTATATTATTTTTAAATAGCTGTAATTTTTTATTCAGACAGACGCACGGACAAACAAAGGAATTTAATATTAATGAGATATACACTAGTAATGTCTGGTTATTTAAAAATAGCTCGCCAAAAAGCATGTACAGTGTACATTGTACACTACTTGTACCAGTCATCAGGATGATGATTATGATGATGGCGTGTTGTGAGTTAAGCCAGTCACAAAGGGAAAAGTGGTGTGGTGGACTGTGTCGACTTATCATGAAAAGAAAAGGAAGAGAATCGAGGTGGGAGCAGAAGAGTGCCGTGGTCGGTTGTAGTTCTAATTCTAGATCTAAAAGTTCTTGCATTTACTACTACTACCACTGCTGCTGCTGCTGTTAGAAATTAATCTGGTGCTGACCTCCTGCTGCTTTTCTTTTCCTGTGTTTCTCGCCTGTTTAAATCCTTAAATGTAATACTACTTATATATTTTTTTCTGGAGGGAGAGAGGTGGGAAAATGGGAAGCAAAACAAAGTGTTAGTTTTAGTGGAGAAGACAGATGTGTGTAGTGTGTGTAATAATAGCAAATGTAGCACTCATTTTCCCTGTATCTCCAGCAGTGCCAAGGCCAAAAAAGTGAAAGCCACTACCACAAAAAAATAGGTTACTATCCATCTCTACCCACACCTCTTCTCGCCTTGACTTGTACTGATTGTGTAGCAGCAGGGATACCACCAAAACTGAAATAGCATCAGCAGGAGATGGATCCACACCACCACCAACCGCCCAACTAAATATTATCATTTTTGATGAGATGATGGGAAATCCAAATGCTTTATGCCTTTTTGCGGTCAATAAGAAATAACTTTTGACAGGAAGTTATATGCCAACTTCTGCTACGACTATACTTTACATTAAATTTTGGATGTTGAAAGTTTGTTGGTCAAGCAAGTCAAGTGGAAATAAAGTCAATAAAAGAGAAACATTACATTGGGTCGGGTTATTATAACCTCCCAAAAAAACTTTATACGGAAAACAGAAATATTATTATGATAATGATTATATTTGACCTACATTGAATTAGTGCCTGGTTGGCAATGGTGGTGGTGGTACGGACGATGGAGTAGTATTTACTTCCAAAAAAATGCAAATAAAACGTGAGAAGTTTTTGGAATATCATTGTAATCATCGTTTTTGTTCAGAGTTCATCTACTTCCTTCCGACACTGATGTGACTGTGAAGGCTACACATTATTCCTTTTACACGTCACCACTGTATTTTAGACATTTATCATTTGAGCTTAAAGTCAAGTCGGTTTCAGAAGAAACGAATAGTTTTTGGGGAAAGAGAAAATCCCCAAAATATTTAGCAAGCTGTCAGAGACATTTGGTATTTCTGGCCGATGAATGATGATTGATGAGTAAAATTGTAGGTAGGTAAGCAAGAAGATGCAGGTTATTGTAAATAGTAAAAGGTAATGTGATGGAGTTTGGTAGTAGTAGTAAGTAGGTCAACAGCGAGGAGTAGGGAAACTGATGTTGTTTGTTTGTTATTGAAATAAAAGTCAAGTGGTAAAAATAAGTATGTCAGTGGAGTGAACTGCAGGGGCGTGAGAAATTTCAAATGAAATGTGCGTAAAAGTGGGTTTATAACAAAATTATAACGAAAAGGCTTGATTTAAACGTCTAATAATATGTTTTTATATTTTAGCGTAAAGAGAAATACGGCAGGTGTGTTCCATTCGTCAATTTCGGTGAAAGGAAAGTTTTTTTATTTTGCAGTAAATCCGATGTATTGTCGTGTAATGAAAATTGTGGTTTATATTTTTAAAAAATATTTTAATGCAATTTTGCCTTTCCCCCTTTACCTACAAACAACACAAGACAGGCTTGATACTTCTTTTCTTTTATAATTTTGCATGATATTATTTGTGGCCCTTTTTTAAATCATTATGACAAATGAGTATAAAAGGAATCCTACAAAATACTGCTATATATAATATTGTCAAAACAAGTGTTTGTATGGTTAGAAATAATATATGTAGGTATATCTATATCAGCCTATCCCTGATGAACAAACGCCCTTCGTTTGTCCATTCATTCTGAAAATGATTAATAATTTGTACGCCTTCGTAGCGTTTTAATTTATGTACCAAACGCACATAATGTGTACATACATACCACCATCGCTATCTCCGCATTCAACTCCCTCCTCTTCATTTTCTTCCCTTCCTTTTCTCTTGTCTCTTGCCAGGTAATAAATTAGGCACTACACTAAAACCACGCCAATAACACACTCAACATAATATAGCTTTTAGCAAGCTGAATGGGAAACGAAAGAAACCGTATGTCTGAGTTCGTGCGTGTCAAGATTTTAAGAAAATTAATGAGAAAAAGGTACATACGAAGAAAAGGGTGAAGATAAGTTTAGGTATCATGTCGTGTCATCATGATCATCATCGTCGTCTCGAACTCTTGAATGAAAGTGTGTAGCGTGTTAAGTGTTAACCTAACCGTATAAGTATGTATGTCTTCTTATATGAATACCTCGTGTATTCTTTTATTCTAAACTACAAAAAGATAATGCCAAAGAGTGCGGATGTCTTACACAGCAATCGTGATTAACACCTTTTAATTTGCATAAAAGACAAAAAACATTCAAGCCTCTATGCATCGTAACGAGAAAACGGAAATGGAGAGAACACTCACTTTTATCCGGATTTACCATCTATTTTCTTTCCATTTTACTTTTTATAACAAATACATACCAACTTTACTTTTTACTTTCTTTTTCATCTTACTCAACAAATCATACTAGTCCGCAATCAACGGGAGACTGGTTGTGTTTACTTTAACTCTTATACTTGCTCTGTTGAGATAATGTCACTATTTACATTTATTGTATTTTGTGGTAAAAATGATGATATGAACAAAGCCCATATATGTATATAATGATCAATATGGAATACTTCTCTTTACAATTTCTTCCAATATGTTTGGTTTGAGTTTAGGAAGTTTTTTAAATCTATTTCCCGTGAGATACGTGCATCAAGCACTTAACAATCAAAATAAGAGACTATTCCAATAATGAACTTTACTGCAAAAAGCATTTTCAACGTCTCCAGCCCACAAATCCAAGTAAACATTGTCATTTTTTCTGTCAAAGCGGATTGTGATTCGTAAAAAATACATCAATGTGTGTACCTACCAATCTAATCTTTTAACGAAATCAAGATAATAATCATCATCATCGTCATCCGCAAATGTGTTTTTTTCTTGTCAGAGAGATTTGTCACCAGCAAAGGAAACGAAAAAAGTTGTGTAGCATTTTATTATTGTGTAAACAAACACACATGGGTATTTATTTACTATGTGTGTGTATGTATATACCTATTATATTACACATTAGAAGTAAACGAAAGTAAAAGCAAAAGCATGTGCTTGATGTTGACACATAAAATGTATATAGGTAAAAACGTTCAATTTTTCTTTTCCCCGAGTCGAGTGCGGAGGAGGAGTGTGCCTTTTGCCGTGTGTTTGCACAATGAAAACCTTTCTCGCTGATTGATAAGGAAAATGATAGGATGAGGATGTGGCATATTATCTATCAACAAAAAATATAAAATGTATTCACGTTATACAGTACGTCGACAGATATGTATGATAGGCTTACTTATATGTATGCTATTACAAATTATGAAAAATATACAGCCCATTTCATCGCTTTCATAAGTTATGTTCCTTTCACAATGAATACCACCAACAATTTTGTCAGTGTCACAGGAAAACGACTCACACTGCAACCTGCAATTTAATAGGGATGCCGACCCACCAAAGTGAAAATAATAATAACGTAGAGATAAGTTATAAATGGCTGTGGATGTTGCCGTTAAGATGCAACCCCAAGAAAAATATATGATCTTGTCAAATTTTCTGGAAAAATCACCCATCATTATATTTGTCCACAAACTTTGATGTATACTTATAAATACATACCCAGGTTGTTGCTCTGCTTTATGTTTAGTTCTGAGGATAGGTATGTGTGTCCGGTAAAATATATCAAACGAATAATAAAAATACACCTAAAGCGGTACCTAATGTACACTTGTTACTTTTTACACGCAGAATCGTTTTTTTTCATCTTTAATAAAAAACAAATACACGTTTCAAGTTTTAAAGAACCAACTCATAGAAGATTGAAGCTAGTTTGGCTGTATAAAACATCCTTTATCAAACTTATTCTGACGTATACACAAATCTTTCCTGTTTAAATCCGCCCACACCCTTACAAAAATCCCCTCCTTGTCTGAATCTATTATTATTATTTTCACTTGTATTCCATAAAAATCCTTTTACTTTTTTCCTTAAAATCATATGAAAAGAATAGTAGAGCATGGAATTGAGTATATCTCTATATTCCCTTGCTCTCTCTCCAGAGAAATGACAATAATAACAATAATTTTGTCATCACATCACGATAAGCTTGTTTCGTATCCACCCACCACACTCTACAACATTGCACTTAGCTCTTTTAACAAGGAGAAGGAATAACTCATGCAACGCTAAAGCATCAAAGAAAATTTTGTGGAAGAAGAAACGTATATAGGCAAGGAGGAAGGAAGGAAGGAAAAGGGGGAGAATCCTGATCATGATCATCATCAAAAGAAAATCCTTTCAATTTTCCTTCCTGCTTTTATTGTTGCCGTCCTTGCCGCTCTCCCTTTGCTTCACTCAACAACGACACATTAGCTATTTTCACTTTACTCAACCAGCTATACACTCAGATTGACTGACTTTGACTTGACTGCCTGAGAATCCAATCCAGAAAAGGAGACAAACTAACTATTAATTTTGTTGCGAGAGCATGTCGCCATTTCAATAAGCATTTTCTCTACTGGATTGAATGACAATCTCTGTTTCTCTATTTCCTTATGCGTAGTATTACCATTTTTATATGTGTATTCATTTGTCATTCTTGATGAAAATGAAATCGTGTGTGTGTGCCTTGAGTTATTATTGCACTAGTCGGGAATTTTTGGTGATGGTATAATATATCTACCTCTATGTATATGAATGTAGTGTATTGGCGTATTTTAGTAAGCAAGGTATGAAGAAATGAAATCCGTCAAGGAACAATGAACTTTGTTCAGTTTGAGATTTAGGGAAAGCTGTAATTTTAGAAAATGTTATTATGCCTCCTCTCCATTTTCTGCATTCTTCTCTATTGTTATTTATTATTTCATGGGAAATATTTAAGGGGAAAATGACTTGATATATTTCAAACGGAGAAATATTCAATTGATGAAAATGTGTGTAGGTTGTATTGGGAGATCAAAGGGAAAAGTGGGAATTGTCGTCTGTGTATGTATTACATGTGCGTGCGTGTATTATTATTGTATTTGCGACGGGAAAAGGAAAGTAGAGGAAAGGAGAGGAAAGGAGACAACAAGAGGAGTTGAACTTGGAATAAGATAAATGGTAATGAAAGGATACACAGACCCATACAATCAAAGTTTATGTGGATGTTGAATTATAGTCTTCTGTGTTGTATGTTGTATAGCATATATGCATGTTAGGTAGTATAGCTAGTTAGGCCAGACAAGAAATCAGTGTGGCGCAACGTCATTATTATAGAATATACAGAGCACAAAGTCAGATAAATGGAAATTGCAGCGTTTTATCCGGCAAGGAAGGAAAAGGATCAAGAAAATTCATCCTCTCATCATCCTCTATCCTTCCTGATTGCCTTATACCGCACACGTTGTACTTGTGATTGAGAGTCAGAGTCAGGGTTCAATGATGGCTTTTATGGTATTGTAAATATGGGAAGGTAAATTGGAAATGGTTATTGATAAAATGTTACGAGTACAACGTGTGTGACGATACAACAATGAACTGTGATGGAGAGAAAAAAAGAGAGAAGAAAGGTTGATAATATTGAGCTGGAGAAAGGTAGAAAATAATGCGTGAGTGGTTTGTAAAAGCTAACGATATGACAAATTGGATGATATTATGTGACATAAGGCAAAGTTGAGTAGACCGACTTTCTTTATTGACGGTGGCATTGGTGCAATTTCTAAGGAAATCCGGTCGATTATTACGTGTATATTATTATTCCTATGCTTGATTTGTTCCGGTAGTCTATAGTCTGTCATCATCATCATAGGCCCTTATCGTTTCCTTTCAAGGAGAAGTGACAAGACAAGGATGATAGGGATGGGATTGGCAGCGGGCGGAAATCAAATTAATTCCGGTTATCTTAACCAATGTAGTCAGAGTAAGTAAGGAGTAGCGTAGGTATAGGTTTGTTCATCATTATATTTTGGCCGTGTTGCCGCGGCTATAAAGCTGTGTGCATAAGGTTTATCGGTGTTTAAAAAATAATAACAGTAATAATACATTTTGGGTTGTAAATTGGAAGGAAAAGTGACTTCACTTTTTTACTATACTATAAAATCGGTAGAGAAAGTGCAAGAAAATACAATGCTTTTACAGCTTCTTTGCAACATGTGCGGTTGATGGAAAGATAGATTTTCTTCATAAAAAAAACTCCGGAAGTAGGAAAGGAAGCATTCAGTCACAGATGCTATTCTTTTTTTTACGGTGTGTTGGATAATTTATACGTGTATGTATGTGACTGCTGCGTTTATGTGACCGTCTGTGCCAAAGATAATGAATAACGCACGTTCAAATAACATCCCACATTGTGCGTTTTATTTACGTGTTTTCTATAAAAACATGTTACAATATAGCAAAACCATTTGTATAAAATGTATTGTATTTTGTATAATAAATATGTAGTTGTGTTGGATGTGGTATAGATAAAAAATAGACGCAGGTGATATCTGACAATGGGAAGAAATACAGGCGTGCGCCAAGATTTACAAAAAATTTTACTCTTCTTCTGTTAAATACATTTTTATGTATATTATTTCGTGTTCACGTTCTTAAATTTGTCATTCACATTTATTTTGTGTGTGGAAGGAGTATCGTTATCGCCATAATTGTCCATTCATCATTACCATTGCTAGACACTAATACATTAATGGATCAGTTGTATATTTAGGCACGTTAAAAGTTATAACTTATTATTTATAGCTATCATGAATCATGATTATAAGAATACAGATGAAGAACAAGAAAAATGTGGAATTGTATAACTTTTAATCTATTTTGGATGAATGAAGTTGCAGACAGACTACGGGTAAAAAAATGTTATATTTTGATGACACTAAACAAATATATTGTCATAATATTTTTAACGATAACGAAAGTTACACGATATGGATATGGTTCATCTGTACGTTCGTTCTTATACGTTCTTACTCCCAGCACTCATCACTTCTCATGAAAACTTGTATAGATAGAGTATTGAGTAGTACTCAATACTCAGAGTACTACTCAATGAGTAGGTTATAAGATGTCTGTATTTTCCACTAAAAGCCAAAAGCCTCATAGGCCTTCTAATATTTCAATATTTTCAATCATTCAAAAAGAAACTTCTCAATTCCCTTCTTTAGAGAGCAGAGCAGTTTACTTACAGCACTACTTTTTAAAAGTCTATTTGGTATGTAAGCCATGCTTTGCTTGAACTAAAAAGCATGACTTTGATTCAAAAGTGAGAATGAGTTATTATAAACCTGGGAATTTCAAAATAACCAAAATTTTCAAGCGTCTTTTGAATCAAGATCATCCAACCATCTCATTGTCACCAAAAAATATAATATGCAACCAACCAACCCGAATAGAAAAGTTTCTCTAGACAAACTTTACTTTAAGTTGACTTTTAAAGTCAACCATTGCAGTGATTTCCAGTATGCCTGCAGCTGGAGCTGGAAGTTTTTCACTACTACTGTGAATATTAAAATTTAAACTAAAAAAATGAGCTTCACTTCAAGATTTACGTTTTCTTGAGAGAAAAATATGTTTTACATGTTATCATGATGACGATGATGATGAAGATGATGGCGACAATTCCAACACAACTTTTTCCCCCCATTTCCATTCTTTCCTTTAGCGGAACCCCACACTGCAAAAGATGGAAATGGAACACTAAAAGCACACACATTTCCCTAAGGACCTTATTATTCTGCTCACTTCTTTCCCCACAAATTCATGTGTGTATAATATGAGCACGGTGCATGTACTCTCTATGTACAATGCAACTTCCTTACATAATTCCTACAAAGCAAACTTGAACGGTCAATACTCCTACTCTTTTCTTATATGCACTGCTGCTGCTGCTGATTTGATTACTTATTCTCACCACACACAATAGACGACAAAGAAAGGAAAACAGCATTACCTTCTCAAACACAGTTTCAGTTTTAGATTTCATTGTCACGTAAACCCTTCTCCCTTTTGACTGACTTCAAATTATGGTTATCATTAGCACCAATAGTGTCGAATACCCTACTTTGGCTTATGCCTAATCAAGTGTGTATAGTAAAACAAGAAGAAAACAAGAGAGAAAGTGTAAAATTTTCAAATTATGATATGGTGATACAAAAGACAAATAACAAGTTTTTTATACTATATATGTATGTACCTTTAATGTAGTCTGACTGGTAGACAAAGAAAGGAACCGCAGCGTAGTTTTGAATTCAAATTGTGTACTTGGGCTATCAGTGATGTGCTACTTTGAACGAAACTTGGCGGGTCCGTGGTAGAAAATTTACTTAATTGTGTGTTATATAAAAATGTTAGCTGCATTAATTAATTGTACAGTTTTAGCCATATCTATTAATATACTTTGTAGGAATTTTGAACGTTTGAAAACTATAATAATCATAGTTGCCACCAGGAAATTGAAGTTTGGCGTCAATAAAACCGAACTACAAATCAGCATTTTGTTTCATTCATATCATCTAATCTCCGCAATCACAACAGCGTCATCACCAGCTAAAGCATGCATCTCCTGTCAACCAGCACTTTGAACCAAATGGATATACCGTCTTAAGAATTTGTCAGCATATATACCGTATTCGGGGTTGCATAACCACTTTGTTTTTAAAAACTAATGTATTTACATGACAAAAAGCTAGTTCAAAATGAAAAGATTTTAAAACATTTCAAACAATCTCGTGCTTGAAAAATATTTTTTTAGACATTTAAAAATAAAGCCAACTACGTATCTATTTAGTATTCAAACTTTTTTCTTTCTTTTAATATATAGCTTCATAAACACATGGTTGATGAATTAACTTTTTTTGCAAATCAAACTTTCCCCCTTCCATTCCATCAGCACAAAACAAATCTTATTCAAACAAAAATACAACTGCATACAATTTTATCCCTCTTCCTTCTCACATTTTTATTCTCCTTCCTCTGCTTTCCTTTCCTACCCATTATTATTGGAATGATGATGAATAAGTAAGTAACGAGCATTAAATCATTTCCTGAGCTTCTTGTTCCAAGAAAAAAACTTTCCTTTTTGTTTAACTTATTGGTCGGCTGAGAGTTTTTTTCTTCTTCTCTTTTTATATCTTTTTTTGTTTATATATTATATATACATTATGTTACATAGGTATATATAGCGTTGAAGCATTTATGGTTATAAAAGTGCAATGTATTTACAATGGATTATTCACAGTTCACACATTCAAGAAGTTTTCTCTTCCATAAAAAGCCAAACAAACAAACACACACAACGACTTGAGCACACACAGAAAAAAGAAAGAGAAAAAATCTTTTCTTATTTTCGTATTGTGTGTTTTTTACAAACAAGAGTTTCATCATCATCATCATTTTAAGCTGCTCATCTCATCGAAAACAAGAGAGGCACAACTTCTTCTTTTTCTATTATGCTTTCTACTTTTGGCTATACTAATCCAAGTGTAATCTGAGCAACATCTTCCATCTTAATATGTACTTTGCCAAGTAAAAATAAACAAATACATAATAACACAAATAGTGTAGTAGCAGGTAAAGTAGCAAGTCAAGTTGTAATAGTGGGAAAGTTTTATTCCCTTTTCTTGCTTTCACTTTTACCCATTTTGATTTTCTTTTTGTCTCTCTGTCTGTCTGTCAGGAGCAGAAGAAAAAAATAGTTGCAAAACATTCAAACAACTTTACAAATTAAATCTTCCTTCAACAGACGAGAAAAAAAGTATATACGTATAACGAAAAGAGGAATTATTCTAAGGGATCAAACTAAATGTTGAATGATGTGTGTGTGTAAAGTGATGATGTTTACATGGTTTGTCTGTACGACAAAACAAAATACAATATTAACTATTTGACTACTGTTTCCACACTTTGTGTTGTGCTGTAATCAGCGCATTGTGTAAACAAATATCTACAAAACAAAAGGGAAGTAAAAGAAAAATCAAGTTGATGTAATGATAAAGATGTGAAAGAGGGGGAAAGTTTTACATATTATAATTATCCCTGTCTACACAATCTTTAGCGATCTAAGGTATACCTATACCTATATGAAAATTGAACTCAACCTGATTTGCTTTGGTGAAACTACAATAAAAAATATGTACCCAATTATTAGCAGAAACCAAATAGTTATCCTGATTTATTTTATGTCGTAGTGTAATGTACGTGTTACAGAAACCTGTGCGAAAATAAATCCTAAAATTAACTTTTACACATTGTCCTGAGGCCAAAAGCTTGTTGAACAGTAGTAAAGAAAGGAGGATAATGCATAATATTATATATTAACTTCTGGGTGGGTTTATACATATATGTATGCATGGGATGTTTTAATGTTTAACTGTCATGTCAAAAAAACTGGAAACAAGGATGACAGACATACCCAAACCTGACAGCCAGAGTTACTTAAGTAAAGCAATATCAATATTTAAAAAAGCGAGTGTGCGGTTTCCTATCACCAAATATATAGGTAGGTATATACCTATGTATGTTGTGTTTTCCGTGAGGGCATTTACCCAATATATTTTCAAATTTCAATTTTGTCTCAAATATCTAATATCTCAAAATCACGAGCAAAAAAATACCATCAGGAAAATTCCATCATGTTTTTTCGAGAGTGCTTGTTGCTTGCTATTTTCTTAAACTTTTTTATCTATTTATCTCTGTCTTTAAAAACATGCTGGTAGTGTAGTAGATTCGATACAAGTATCTTTTTTAAACAGATATATGCATTTTATATGATCTTTTTACGCAAAAAAATATTTTGTTTCTTTTTCCAACTTTTCTTGGTATGCCTTGCGGAGAAATTCGTTTTTCCATACGACTAGCCAAAATTCAGCATATATATTGTAAAGCGTTCGCCTCACTGCTTATTTTTAAAACTGTTGCGGTTGTTGTTACTGAATTTTGTGTGTGTGTGCATACATTTTATATTTATTTCCTTTTGTGCCCAGAATAGAACAAAAAAATGCGAAATGAAAAATATTTCATTCTTTGCTTTTACTATCACACAACACAACCAAAGGCAAAATACAAAAAATACATTCACAAGACAGAGTACAATAGAATGGAAGGAATATCAAAAGAGAAAAAAAGAAGAAGAAAAAAATCGACCTAACCAACGACGTGATTTTCAATGAAATCACGACTGGCTGAACAAATTGCTTCGACATTTCAACCGAAAGAAACACATTATTATTATTTTTTTTTCTTAGCAGGACAGAAATAGAAGGAGAAAAGCAATACAAAACGAGAGAAAAAAGCACGAGGTGCAATTTTTATTTCCTTTTTCTAACTGCTTTATTGTGGATGTCTGTATGTGTGTGCATGTGATATTGCTATACTTTCTCTTTTACAGATTTGGTCTGATTTGCCGATTTGAGATATTTTCTCATTTTTATTGGCAAAGAAGAAGAACCACTTGCATAACAAAACACATACGAGAGAGACTATGCGGGGAACATCAATAAAGAAAAAAAAATGTGATCCGATGTGATCAGCTTATCTTTTGAAGAAAAAACTGGATACAATCTATTTCGGATCATCATCAACTTCCGCAATCCTATAATATCCGCCTATAAAACAGGTAAGATTTTATATACACCTAAAAAAATGTCAATGTACTCTGTAATATACGCAGGTAATGTGATATATTTTTTATATATCAAATACATATATTGTATTTCTCTGTGTGTATTTCACCGAAGAATGTAAAATAATATGTATACAACTTTTTATGAGCCCATTTAGTGATGCATGATGGGAGAAAAAAGCAATTTTAGAGGGTGCTCTCATGTTCTTCTTGTTACAAAACATGAAATAAAAAAGTATGATGGTACACTTGTTGTCTTGTTGTAATGTAATGTGTAATATAATAATATATTACATGGCAAGTTGAATTTGAACTGCATCTTCAGCAGGTGGGCCCATAAATAACTATACACAAACACACACAAAATGAGATTTGTTGGTAAACATAAATAACAAAACTAAATATGGTAAAATCATCCAAACATGTATACTTATTTACGAGCCAAAATATGTAGGATGCGGAGGAAATGTAAAAAGATGGTGTGTGCGTGAGTTTGTGTGTGGAATTTCCGGAACGATGCCGAAAGAAATTACATAATATGCTTCTTTTACTTTTCAGTAATAAATATCGTTTACCGTGCTTTTCCTTTAAAATTTTAATATATCTATAGCCCTTGCGTTTTTTAACCTGTATTTTAACTGAAATTATAATGGAATAAATAAAGTTTTTATCCACCTGCGTAGTTGCTCAATAAATGCTTAGTTGTGTTTGCAGGGCTTATGATGAGCCTTTGTTTGTCACGATTGATATCACAAAACTTACAATGTCGCGTTTCTTGTCTATTTACATTGTAGTCTGATATCTTATGCGAGGAGAGGTTAAGGCACTTATTTGTCTTGTACAGAGAAACAGAGAATCATACTCTTATCTTTTTTTACCTTATATTCATTTCCACATCCGGATTCGGAGATAACAAGAAACCATTACTAATGGGTGGTGTGTTGTGGGTGTGGCAATCAGGAATTTTATGGGTTATTTTATACATCGCCTCCTTTTCCCATAAATAAAACTGCTTCCACACGCATTTTGATAAAAATATATAGTTTTTATGTTTCTTTTATATTTTTTAAGGATTTTTTTTGTTTTAAAACATTTCATGGCTTGGTACCTTTTAATGTTTACTTTGTGATTGCGTGTAGTATATTTTCGTTCTTGGATGATATGAGAACTATATGGACAAAGTTAAACAGTATGCGTAGTGTGTGCCTTATATTTCCCATCTGTGAATGCTGCAGGGATAAATTTATATGTACATATAATCAAACAAGGCAAAGAACATTTTCAAACGGAACATGGTTTCATTTATTACTAAAAACTTTTGTTTCATCTTCTCTTTTTGTTCCAAAAACGCACTAATGTCCTCATGATACGGTTATCCCTTTTTGTATGTCTCTGTGGCACAAAGTCTAAATGTATAATGCCCAAGTATGTATGTATGTTTGCATGGGTAATGGTAATACAAATCTTTTAAACAAAGCGCTTATGTATTATCGTTACGCCATCAGCCAACAGACCGCACAATGGTCACCAAAAACCAAAAAAACAAACATGAACACATACATATTACACAGGATATAGACACGTTTGCTTTTTAAAACGACATAAAAAAACTAGGGCACTGGAGGATTTTCACGAGTGAGTTATTAGCAGCACCAACTTGTGTAAGTATGTAACTTTTTAAAAACACATGTTTCACTTTCACTTGTGCCATGCCATTTTACATTATTACTACTTGTTTTATGTTTAGTCAACGAAGAAATCCACAGCAGTTTTATTTTTTCTATATAGCCATTTGACCAAAATGGTCCTCAATCCCCTTAAGTCCACCGCACACTGTCCGCCCATTCATTCAACCACAGAAAAAAGTAAAAAAAAAATAATAAAAATTACTTCCTTCCTTTTCAAAGTCGCAGCCCATCTCCTAGTCCCCATTCCAAAATATTTATAAAGAAAATTGTGTGCGTTCTCGGATAAAATATGTTTATTGCCTTACACTTTTTTCTAGTATTTTTATTATAAATTTGTATAAAATATCGGCATCGACAATACGGTGGGCGGTACATGGTCGTCGTCATCGTAAAGTTTCTAAAAAAAAAGTTCCGAAAATAGGTAAAGTTCCGGCCGTTCATAAATTACAAAACGGTTCTCTCCCGCATTCATAGCATATCCCCATGTCTAATAATAATTTTTTTTACATGTATTTACTCATGTTTGCATGCTTTACTCAAGTTTCCTGCCATATGTTACCATTAATTTGCCACACACCACCGGAAATTGGAGAGCGAGAAAGGAGCAGATAATAATAGTAATATGCTGTTTTGGTGTAAAAGCACCTACGACTATTATATATTTCCCGTAGTTTATGATAATATTATGTGCTTGCATGCTCACCATTCAACATTCACCAAGTCACCATTCAAATATGATAATGAGCTTATAATGCTAATGGTGCGGTGATGTTGGCAAACGCTGGTATTAAAAAAATAAAATATAAAGGGATAATGAGCAGGCCACCGGTAATGATGATTAAGTACACACGATATAGTCTCCAGACCAGCTCCTGGTTTTCTCATTATTACTATATATCGCGTACTTGTATGGACAAGGCGGAAATGGTAAAATGGTGGTGGTGGTGGTACTATCGTGGTTCATTATAAATTATACATCAGATTATTAGAGAAACTCTCATTATGATTATTTATATATATGACTTGAGTAGTAGTAACTTGACTCGGTAGGGTGTAGGGACAGCGGCAAGCAAAAAAAAAATAAGCTGTTTGCAATTAGAAAGGATTTACAGAGCGACTCGACTTTGCTTCTCTGATGGTCTCAGTCAAAGTCAACCGAGGAAAAGTGCCTTTTCTCTATATATTTTTGTATACAACATGCAGGCTTTCCATCTTCGACACTCTTTTGAAAAAGACATATGTAAGACATATAGGCAAACTGGAAAAGCGAAAAACTTTTTTAAATGGGTGCTGGTGATGCTGCTGTGAGTGGATGTTTGTTTTGAGAATCATGGGATCTAAAAAGCCCCCCGTTACTTTCTCGTCTCCTTTCTCCTACAAACTTAGATGGAGATTGTGAAAGTAGAAGACAGATAAGTAGAATGTATGTATGTGTTTGTGTGTGTGCTTTGGTCCAAAGTTTGTCATGTAACTTGTTTGTAACGTTCCTTGCGGGTAAAATGAAATAATGAATAGAACACAAGTAGAAAAAAAAGTGTTCAACTGAGAAACGCCCCCGCATTTTCGCCTCTCTGACTTTTCTACTTCTACTGCCTTATGTGCAAAGTGTAAGTACCAGTCATCTGTAACTTTTTCACTCATCTATAAAAAGAGTAGGATTTAGTGTGGAGATTAATGGATGATAAAACGGGTTGTTTTTCTAAGGTAGATTCATACATCTACCCAAATATATGTAATATTACACCTATTTTATAGGAGCATAGGTATCTATAATCTATATACCTATCTACATAGGTAACACGCTTATAACGTGTTGTTGTGTTAACTGAGGAGCAGTAGTATCTGGTAAAAAAGTGATTAATTACTGTTTACTCTGCTCCGACTCGACATCCGTGAGTTCCGCTCTGCTGCTACACCCCTCCCCCGCCCACCAACAACTTTTCCCGAGCGGAAGTGAAGTAAAGGTAATCTCTACTTGTACACTCTTCTGCCGCCGCCGCCGCCAGAGAAAATCAGTAATCCATGGAACAAAGGAAGTAGAGAAAAAGAGCAGAGAAGCTTATTGCAAGGTAATTATTATTATCGTCATTTCACGTGTGCCTTTATGTTCAAGTAGGGAAAGAGTAGTACCAAATGAACCCAGTGAAAGTCAAAGGGAAAGTGAAAAGGAGTGCGAAAATGATGGAAAAAACCTAATCATCATCGACTATGACTTTATTGCTTACTTGATATGTACATATATTAATACACTAAATCACTATATGATTGCATATACATATCATGTATCATGCGTGTAATATATATTTATTTATACATGGAAATTATACCCCCTTATCCCATTAAATGTGCAATAATAAAAATAACCTTATGTTACTTTTATTATGAGGAAACTATAAAAGCATGAAATAAAAGCAACTCAATAAAAGACATGTTTACATACCGTTTTCTTCCGGGGAGCGTGCCCAAGTATATTTGTTGCATTTGGTCAGAACTCATTCCGTCACCGTTTGGCATGTTGAATAACTATATAAAATAGGCAATAGTAATGTGATGATGATGATGATGATGATAATGATGTTGAGTTGAATGCAGTAATGTCGACAGCTGACTATGCGTGTTGTATATTATGCTTTCACTGAAATTTCAAACACTTTTTAACTCTCAGCCAATATATTACCTATTTTGCACTTTCACTTTACTTTTTAAATCACGCTTTAATTACTGCTTTGTGCTTTTGTGTAGTTATTTATTCTTATTTTCATCCATGTCACGTGAGATCAGCACCAACATTTTAAATCCATAAAACATTCCGTTCACCTCCTCCCTCTACAACAAGTTATTAATTTAGTCATGCATGCAAAATTATATAACTTTAGCCAAACACATAATATACCTATGTACCTATCCATACGCCATATCACTACATATTATTATACCCCATGGAATTTTTCAAACTGGTGAAATGTTGAAATGTCTCCTTTGGGATTTCCTATGAACTGGAGAATGACGTTGTTTGCCTTTTGCTTTTCAAGCCATAAGCTTGTATTTGCAAGCAAACGACATAGTGAAAATAGCCGAGTAATAAAACGGTCGTAATATAATAATAATATTATATTTAACTCGTATCCATCCATCCATACTATACACATGTATGTTTTTATTTTATGATAGCTGAAATAGTATAATGCGTAGCACACAAGATGATATATGGACTTTAATGTTAAATAATGCAAAAGAAAAACTAAACAAGTTTATTGTACAAAATAGTCTAAAATGTTTGACTTCCTCTTTAAAAAAATTTATTTATGGCTGTGCCTTTTTGCACTACTTTGTTGAATGAAGAATGGATGAATATATGATATATGTACATAGGTAGGTACACAGAGGTAGGTTTTTTTATTTGTGTAAAATAAGCCATCATACACATATAACTCAATCTACGTCATCTTGTCACCTTGCGTTGATGATGTATAGGCATTACCAAAAGATAATATTAGCCCTTGTAGTACTACGTAGTTCTTTACCAGCTCTCTCAATAATTCACAACACAAAAAAGGAATCAAACAAGTGAGCTACTAAAACAAACACTTTTTCCTTCTTCCAATAATAATTTTCACTCTTCCATCTACTCTACTCTCGCAATTGATGATGATGGAAACTTGGAATGAAGATCCAGCAAGAATAAGAGAGGATTCATGATAAATATTACAAAGACTGCAGGAAATACAAGGTCACCCCATACTCTCTTCCTACTTAACTAGATGAATTGTACATACATAGGTACGTATAAATATATGAGGTTAAATAATGATGATGAAAATGGATTTTTTTCTTGCGCTCTTTCCAATTTCCGTTTGGATCCCAAAATTGCTCACTTGACATTGCCACAACCTTGTGATTATGTGACCCTCAAAACTACAAATATATACATACGCTCTTGTAGAAAAAGTATTAAAAAAGTAAACAAAAATGAGATTTCCTTATTCCCATGTTTTCCTCTATGACGTACATCATAGTAAATGGTTAAGTGGCTGATGATTACAAAAATAATGATAACTGTGAGAAACCCTTTAAAAAGTACCTCCTCATGGTTTTTTTTATTAAAATGTCGCCTGCATGTTTTTATCTTGTTTTTCCCCAACCTTCCACTTCACAACAACATCCCAACCATCATGTTTTTCACTTTTTTTGATAAGAGTGTATAACCTTGAAAGTTAAAAAACAAAGACAAATTTAATAAAAAAAGCATGCATGTACTTATCATCATCATTCTCCTCTCATGAAGAACATTTTATCCACTTGGATTAAAAAACAAGTCACAAGTGGAGAAATTAATTCTTTTGCTTTGAAGTTGATGTTGACCTCGTCTCGTGCTGTCTAGAGTTTAGATCTAATACCTACATCACCATCATCACCACCATATCGCTTTATTTGGAATCCCTGAAACTCCACTTTCTCTCTCTCTCTTTCTCTCTCTTTCTGAAGGGGAGACTGGATTGTATACCTAATATACTCTCGCAACGGAAAAGAGAAGGACAATAAAATACATACGTGGATGAGGTGGAGGATGAACTGAAACAAGCAATAACAATAACCCATTCTTTTGTTCCAAACAGCCAAAAAAAGTTTGTACAAGAGAATATATGAAGAGATTCTCGACATTTTTTTCTTCTTCTGTCCCTGAGTAGAATTTCATGCTCCACATCTCCATACATTTTCCAGCTCTCATTTCAGCCAAGGGAAAAAAATGATAGGAAAGGGTCACACAGACGACATAAAGTGTAATTGCGGGACAAGCTGGCTGACAAGTACACAAAGCAGAGATTTCTGGTCTGCCCGTCAACTTGTCCCTGCACAACAGAAAGTGGCACAGTGGAAAACAAAAGTAGGAAAAAATGTCAGTAAAATGGCTAGTAAACTACAAAACAAATATAAAAATGTCTTTATTGAGGTGGGAAAAATCAAAATTTTGGGGGCAAAATGACAACATATTCTGCATATTTATGTATTCCTTTTTAAGATACCGGAAATTTTTGGTGTTTTTCCATCCACCACAACTTAACACGCTCGCTCACTAGCAGGTCTTCAAATTCAAAACTTTAAGTTGTTTGAGAGAAGTTGAGAAAGTGTGGTGGTATGGGAAAATGTAGTACGGGAAAGTTAATACAATGCAATGTTGTGATTAAGATAACACGACATGCTACAAACTATACAACTACACTTTTATATAAATTCTCTACTTTTCTTTGTGTTTTAAAACGCCACCGCGGCGTTTATTATGTGTCCCCTGCGGCGCGTCCTTCTGACTTGACTGCTGCTGCGTGAGGTAGTACACTAAAAGAACGCAGAGAAATATTATACAAGAATTTAAGAGAGAGAGAGATGTGATTGTGGTGATCTGCCCCTTTTCTCTTTTGTTTCATGATAGAGTGCTCAACAGAGTGAGAATGAGATGAAAACACCTGAGAACCTTTTGGTTTTGCCGTGTCTGGATTGTGATCTCTAAACAAAAACTTTTACTACTACTCCAAACATACAACAATATGGAAAGGGTAATAATACATAATGTACCTTGTTATGTACTTTATAAAAGCGCAAGTTTATATGCACTACAAACAACAAATACTGCCCTTTTCCCTTGTACTCTGCATTATGTAGTACACGCAAAGAACAAAGATAAAAAAGAAAGAGAAATTCCCAAACGAACAAAAAAGATGTGAGCCGCAGCAGCAGCGGCAGCATAGGTTGTTGGCAAGTGGCAATATTTATATAGTAAAACGTGAGGTCAGTAAAAAAACAATAAAGCTTATTGGATTGCATGTATCAGATTTGGGATTTGTTTAATGTTTCCATGAATTTATTGCAAGAATGAAATATACTTCCAAAATGAAAAAAACCGAGGATTTATTTTTTTAGTTTAAAAGCTTACCTGTAGTATACCCAATGTTCAGACCGATGTTTTAAAATTGTTTCAAACCATATTACAAATTACTACACAATGACAGCAATGTAAAGTCAAGGAGTAACCTTTTCATCATTAATTGTACATCTGTGGCACGCACTTTCACTTTACCCAGTTTATTAATGTCCTCTCTCTCAAAAAAATTATGCTTGTACTCTACTTATTTTGTAAAATGCCACATAAATCTAGGTATATATCATTTTCTTTACAGAAACTTTAAATGAAATCCAAACCACAGGATTGATTTGATTACTGGGAGTAGTCGTAGCAGTGGAAATAAT
>JAITYZ010001854.1:0-13297 GCA_027744595.1 Paronellides praefectus
GTCTGCCTGTCTGCCTCACTGAAAATGTGTCCGGTGAAATAAGGAGTAAGTAAAGTGGAGTCTTTGAGTGTGTAGAAGGAGCAAAAATAGTAGATGAACACTGAACGGAACGTATTCTTTCTTGAAGGATCACGACTCAGGACGACGAACAAAATAGAGTCCAGTGAAAGTTACAGCGGCACAGAAGATGCTGCTTTTTCTTTGCTCCTTTTTGCAGTAGAGAACATTTTGTGCAGGTTGCACCTATTGCACATCTGTGACTACGCGTATTTAACCGTTACCCATTCTGTCGTTCCATGTTTTTAGTATACTTATTTATTCCAATTCTGACGCATAGGAGGCAAATAAGTATACATTTCATGTTTTCACTACTGTAAATCTAAATATTATGTACATATTCCATGATAAGATATGTTGCCTTTTGTACACTTACAAAATTAGAACACCAAGAATCTACTTTTTACTTTGTTTATAATGTAAAGATAAAAAGTCAAGTTGTAAATCTAAAAATTATTAAACATTTGCCAAAAAATGTTTTTACAGAGAATGATGATGACGATAAAAGACTACCACCAACACCAACCACCAGCAAGCACCTCTAAATATATACTGATTTTTGTTCTGCTTCTTATAGTCAATTTTTTTACACCAAAAGTTTGGAATTTAAATGAATGCACATAAAAAGGAATAATAAAGTAAGTCTGGAGAACATTATAAATTTTGGATGCATTCAGAATGGTTATATCGCAATTTTTACTACCTGGGCGAGTTTTCCGCTTTATCTTCAAAATTATTCATAAAATAATCCATCCTCTTCATTCAGCCATATATACGTTGCCAATATTTTCCCCAGACAATACGGAAGGATCATCATCATCAAAAAATAATGTAATTCCAAAGAACGTGGAATTTGGCCCATGGATCTCTGTGTAAATTTGTGGATATTAAGCGTATACTTAATGCATCGAGGAATTCAGGCGTTAAAAGCTTATATAGTGCCTCTACTACACAGCTTCATTTTCATTCGCGAGAATTTCTAATGGTTTATTTTAAAATGAAATGAGAACGGGAACAGGAAAAGCAAATATGGCCATGGGCAGGAAGCAGGGAACTAAAGCCGCACAGATTAACATTTTAGCTATATACATAGGTATGTATATTAGGCATGTATTTATATTAAAAATGAATATTATGAAATCAGGGGTTTTATAGTGTGTCGTTCTACTTCATTTGTGAGTGCCCATAATTTCGTTATGGATTTCATCACGTCAAAGTATAATGGCAATAACATATCTATGTACGTAGTTATCATACCGATACCACACGCTACTTATCCACTACTTTTGATGATGACCATGATGATCATGTTGATCGCTGTCATTGGCACTTTGTCACGTAACGTAGACCGCACCGGAGTGAAAATACGTAATTAAATATTCCATAAGTACGGACGTGATCACAACAACATATTTGATGGAGAAAAGAAGGGAAAAGGGGGTTTGAGGTTGAACATTAAGTACGTACCATATAGGCATGGATAATCATTTTACTGTGCTCATATAATGAAGATAAGCTCATATCCAATTTACAAACTGTGCCATAATAACTACCTATAGATGATATGCGGTAGGTATAAACTATAACAATACAAGAATATTTCGACAATTTGAACAACTATTAAAATGTAAGATAGAGTTATGTACACAATTTTGCGTGCACGTGTATATTATGTTTTCGTGGGCAAGTGTGGGAAGGCCAAGATATTAGTTTAACATTTCACTTGAGTTGCTATTTGAAAGGGAAAACACGAACTTCAAATAATTGGTATGGAGTTGTATCATGGAGCCCAGACAGGCATAAAGGCATGTAGGTGTCTTGACTGATGCTCCACTCTGTGGTAGTAGCTACAGACACATACATATTTAATTATTACGGACAGGTAAAAGGAATGAATAGTACTTGTGCCGCCAACGTGATTGTCCTTTTCCTATTGACATAGACATGCCCAAAAAAAACTCCACCAGAGTGGTTTGGGGTATAGCGGATTAGAAAAAAGTCAGTCAAAACAGGATAGAGAAAGTGTTGATATTTAATGGAAGTGCAGGAAACTCGCCATAGATATATACATGAGTAGGCATGCTGACTTGTACTGCGTCTAATAAGAAACTAATAAGAAAATGTCTAAATTCAATTCGGTAGGAAGCAAACATACAACATACCTGTCGTGTTTGTGCTTACACACAAAAGCACACATTTACAATCAAGCCAGGACGAACAGACAAGTCGGACTGTGCAGTAGTAGTAAGCAGACACACGTGAAAGGAAAAGAAAGCGTTTTTGTCGGGTAAACAAGGAACAAAAAAGCCACAATGACAACAACAGTAACAACACACTATTATATGCTACCAAAAAAATAAGTAGACATAAACAAACACGGCACATCGGCCCAGAGTACATATAAAAAAAGTCTTGAATGATATTACTATGTGCCGGTGTCATTTCTCCCATTTCCGTGCAGACCTTTTGTATGTATGTATGTACATTTTTGGGAATGAGCACGCGGATGAATTTTGGAGAAAGCAATTTTTATTGAATTGGTAGAAGAAAAGGAGGAGGAGTAGGATAAACCATTATAATACATTTGTTGGAGAACTACTACACACAAATAAGTAGGCATATGTTATGGGTATGTGTGGAGTAAAATGTAAAATCAATACAGAAATGGATAGTATAGGTTTATACGTACATGATATAAAACTGTTGAACCATATCATATCATGATGCTGTTGCTATATTATTATATAGTGGTGGTGGTGGTATGCGTATGTATGGCGGAAGGCAACATAACGGCGGTTTGGTTTTATAGCCGCCTGGTTATGAATGCTTATTTAATGTTGCTTTAGAGTGGTTTTGGCTGGTTCTGGTTACCAATTGTTTGTGTCTGAAATGCGTTGTGGATTGGATTGGGTGCATGTTAGTTGGTAGGTACGTATATAATAATGTATGATGGTGTACAGTGAGTGTGGATGTTTCAACTTTCTCTTCCACACAGAATGGCATTATTATTGTCACTAGTTGAAATATTGAGTGGACAGATGATACAATTGGAATTGTAACTCTGATGCTACTAGAATTCAACAAGGATGAGTTTTTCAATAAGGCAACAAAGGAGGCAAATCGACGAGGAGTTCATGTCCCTACTCCCTACCAATATATAAATGAAAAACACAGGCCAAACACATGCGTCCCAGTTAAAAGTCTGTATTGAAGTCCTCTCCTCCTCTGAATACGACAAATCAAGTATTGAGAGTAGAGACTAATGCACATATATTCTTCTTATACCCCAACATTATAGTAAAGGGTCCTGCAGGGGGGCATGATCAAAAGGGATTGGATTTCTCCACACAAAATATTGGACAGGATAGTTTCACAGAGAAATTTATGGTAGCAAACAATACGCAATGGATTTTGGATATGTGGGCATGTATAAACTTACCCATATATATAAATTGCGTTTATTGTTGTGTTTTGCGTACAAAAATAGTTTTCTCGCGGTCGTGGTGCTATACTCCCACTTTGTGTGGTATATACAGTATACATACGTAGTTATGTATGTGTGTGCGAGAGATAAAATGGAAAGCAGTGAGAAAAAAAGATATAAATGTCTAGTGTCTATTGGGCTTTCGTTCTGTGCGTTTTAACAAAGGGAGAAAATAGGATCGATAGATATCTACTTTACCTACTTGCTGCGCTCTCTGCTTGGTTTATATGTGTGCGATCTTTACTACACTGATAGCATTGCCATATATATAGACTGTATAAGCGGGGGTTTTTAGTATGTGGCGAGGAAAGATATGGTGAAAGCGGTGGAATGCCAAAGTCAAAAATTTACAAAGAGGTATAAGTATACAGAGCGAAAAAAGAATGAGATAGTCCGGATGATGATAAGCTACCTAACACTATCAATGATGGCTTTGACTTGGCTTTAGGCTCTTTTTTTACCAAGCTTTAGATTATACTTAATAATACTCAGCAAGTCCAACCCAGAGTTCTTGTCTAAAAATCCAATTCAGAAAAAAATCTTGAAACAGGAAGATAAAGAAAATAGAGAAAGGAGCGACAGTGGAGAATGGATGTGATTGCGATGATGATGAGTGTGATGATGATATCGCTCGCTAGTGAATAAGATGATCAGAACAAACATTTCTTTATATCATCGTGTCTGCTTTCATTCATCAAAAATGATCGTTTGAAAAGAAAGGGAATGGCAAGGAAATGATTTATGAAAGGCTTTTATCTTTTACCCACGCTTGTGGACTCCAATCATCTTTCAAAAATATTTCTATACCGTATTTTGGGTCAACCACTATTTCTTTTTTTAAACATAATAATATTTATGTATACCCATTTGGTTTCGCTTTCTGCTTTGCTGTTAACAACCTTGTCCTATAACCTATCTCAAAAAGGTTTATTTTATTCCATTCGGTCAGCAATATTTTTATATTGCGACTTTGTCAAGCGATACTCAATCAATATTTGTTTGAATTTATACTTTTATACGCATGGTCGAATTTTCCTCTAATCGCTTGTCTAGTAAGCAAATATATACGATCGTTTTTATGACTCAATCGTCTACAACCAAACTCAAATTATAATTTTTGATATTATGGTATTTATCTTTTACCCACGCTTGTGGACTCCAATCATCTTTCAAAAATATTTCTATACCGTATTTTGGGTCAACCACTATTTTTTTTAAACGTAATAATATTTATGTATGCCCATTGATTTCGCTTTCTGCTTTGCTGTTAACAACCTTGTCCAATAACTTATGTCAAAAAGGTTTATTTTCCATTCGGTCAGCAATATTTTTATATTGCGACTTTGTCAAGCGACACTCAATCAATATTTGTTTGAATTTATACTTTTATACGCATGGTCGAATTTTCCTCTAATCGCTTGTGTAGTAAGCAAATATATACGATCGTTTTTATGACTCAATCGTCTACAACCAAACTCAAATTATAATTTTTGATATTATGGTTCTCCCGTTCTGTTTTTGATCGGTTTCGTGACATGACGAGAGAAAGTCTTGTTTTGCAATAACATCAATAAATGTACATTTCCTTCCATGTACACGTAAGCAAAAAGGAGAAATATTGATTTGACCAGACAAGTGGAAAGCAAACCAAAAACATATTTAAGTATTTTTGTATTGATGATATGATAGTATCGCAAAATCATAAGAAAATGGGCAAACGCAAGATTTTTATGGCTGTTGTTTCTTTGCTTTGCTACTTTTTACCCGTTGACTTACAACATTTGCATTAAAAGATAAATTATTTACTGGATAAATATACTGCTGTCTATTGTGAGTTTTTCTCCAATTTGTCTACTAAAAGGGGATAAAAGATGCAGACATGTGATATGGCACGAATGTGGAAAAACGAAAGTGGTTCTGTGACGCGTTGTCGATGCCGATAATCCACACCTTACCTTGAAAGGACGTGATCGAATAAAGGATAATGACGAGCTATTCGTCTTACAAAGAGAATCCAATTTCATCTGCAAGGATTTTGAATTGACAGAGAAAAGAGACGCCGCTGCTTTCATAAAAACTTGAATAAATGGAATCAAAATGTAATTGAACACCGTTCAGCCTGACCCCATCATTATCATTGGGATGAACTGATTGGTTAGAAAGGTCTTTTGACCTTCTTGTAATAAAGACCTTTTGAGAAATTCCATTTGCGATAGCCACATTACGTTATGTAAGCAATACTTTAAAAAGTGTAAGCACATGCGAGTTTAAAATCATTTTTGGAAAATGTCGCGGGACTTGAGTCTACAGTGATTCTTTTCCTACAATTAATTGATAGTTAATTGATTCATATAATGATTTGTTAACACATTACTAAAAAGATTAGTTTAAAAAGCAATAAAAGTCTACTCCGAAAACGTATTTTCTTTATCATATATCATTTATTTCAAGGGTTTTAGAATCTTTGAGGTTTAAAACGAAAACGGACTTGGGATTTAATAGGAAACGCTTTTACGTAAATGCAGTTTTATATTTGAATCAGCTCTAGCTCAACATTTCTTATATTTCGATGTTTTTATATATCTATATATACTGGTCTTAGGCATGACGGATTTATAATCAACTAAAAACGTCAAGATTGTTCCTTTTTTAGCGGGAACACGCACACATAAATATTACTTCATCAGTAATTTGGAAAGGGCTGTATACTCCTCATGCTAATATAACTTTTAACGAGCATTCCATTAAACTTCTCTTGATGGACATTTTAATGGAGACAACAAAAGCAAGGCGTTCCAACAGCTTTTTGTTAATAATTTTGAGGAAAAACCTTTTTAGTCGCATGTCAAATTTAACTATGGATGTCGCTCATCCCTCCAAATTATTCTAATGCTATCTTATTTCACAATACCCACAGCCTTTATTAAGTAAAAACTGGGTAAAAAACGAGCGTATAACTATACACTTTGTTTTGCTTGGCTTACCTCCATTTTTTGACATTTTGTACAACATATTTCGTTCCGCATCTTCTATTACCGGAACACGTCATATCATGCTTCACACGACAATTTTAACTTTTAATGTGTCGACTCTGACGTTTTATGTTACGCTTTATGGNTTTCCATAATATTCCCTTCCAACCGGAAAATACGGTATCAGTATAGTCAGTATACACAACTTGCATTTTCCTCATTTGCAAAATAAAACCATTCGACGAATTATGAACTTTCGTTATAATTATAAATACTGTATGCCTTGTTTTCTTAGACCTATCAACATAACCAGATTATTTAATTTGTCTAAAAGCTCTAATTTACAAAATGAAAAACTGGTTTGCGAAACATCTGAGCGTTTTCGAATGCGATACGTACATATTTGTAATTCTTGTTTTTGCAATGGATCAGCAAAACGGAAGCGCATTTCATTTATGCACTGGTGACTGAGGGGGATAATCTAGAGAAACAGAAGTTGACTTGGTTGTCTTTGAGAACAAAATGTGTTTGCTGAATGTTGAGCTGAAGAAGTTTAACACAATGTTTAATGTATACACACAAGTAATCATGGAAAGCATCTTTCATATTGTTTGAAGTTGAAGTGTGCAGTTTTTGAGCAATTCTGGCACTTAGCTTATTAAAAATTTCGTTTGCGAGAACGACAGAAATGATGGATGTAAATGTGTGAAAGTGAAAGAGTTAATGGTGTTGATGACTTGGCTCCTTTCAACAACACCAACAATAACACCAGCTATATTATCATATTGAAATTCTTATTGAAAGGGATCAACTGACGTCAATGCTCAAGATGTAAAGTGAAATGATGAATATTCATGAGCAGCCAGCACCACAGAACAGGAAAGAGATTCTTGAAATGTAAGCAAATATTGATTATATCCAGAAGTGTCGAATAAATAAACTGTCGAATCCCTCCCTCTTCTGCCTCCTCCAAAAACATCTAAATAGATCCTTCTTAACCAGTCGAAACGAAGGAATGCAATCAGGAACTCTATTACTTTATTTGTAATTTGTACAATATGCAATATTCCATATTATTTATGACTTACACTTTAGTATTTATGAGTCTTTTTGAAGTTAAGAAGTATTGAATTATTCATGTAACAAATGGGCATGCAAGAGCAAGACAAACCATTTTTCTCCTCCAAGTTGCACGTTTATTTTCGGGTCAAAATTGACTTATTACTTTAATTGGATGTCGGATACTGCGAAAAGTAAAGGATTATTTTTTATATTGAATGTAGAGTGTGTAGTACGGCATTATAAATGTACTTACCTACATTATGTGGCCTTTTTTCATTTTTTTGGCTCAATTCTTGGGAAAAAAGTAATTCAATGGAAGGCGCATTGCTTTGATGGCTAATTTTTAAAAATATTTTTTTCTGTTTCTCTCACACTCTCTTTCCTTTACTAAAGGCATTACTTCTTAATAGGCACCATGTGCTAAGGGACTTTTTTTGTGTACTGATCAGCTACATGATACAGGTTTCCTTTCCCTTTCAATGCACTTAAAGGGCAACAGCAGCTAGGCCACTGTGTGTGTGTGAGAAACTGTATAGGTACATGTATATATTTCAATGACTTGAGCAAGATTTATTTTTGTAATAAATTATTCACGTGTCAAGGCAAATTTAACAAGGTTTGATGCCTTTTCCCCTCTATTTTCTCCGTGGAGTTCTTTTTTTCAAAGCAACAAATCTGCTCCAGAAGAAACTCGACAACTCCCTTACAATTTGGTCTTTTCCTCTTCTTCTGGTTACATTTTTTGGTGGTGGAAGCATCTTTGCTTGCATTTTTTATAGGTAAAACCGGTAAAACCATTATACATTATCGTTGGGGGACAAGATGAAAAATGAGGTGTATGTAGAGATGATAAAATAGGAACAATGTATAATTTTTATAGTAGGGAAAAGGAGTTTAGTATACGAGTTTGGTATGTTGTAATATTTGCCTGCCAAAATTGTCAAAGCTTCGAACTAAAAAACGGTAGACAGTTTGGATGGCCCTTGTATCAGTTACACGAGAGACATTGAAACAATAGACAAAAATAAATACTGACGTTTTGCAATCGTACTTAAATCCAAACTGTTTTTAAGGCTATTCCCATCAACTTCTCTTCAATTTATTTTTGCAAGAAGACATTTAAAAACTTAGCGCAATTGGAAAATGCGAATTGTTTAAGTGCATATCACTTTTTTATGGTGCCCATGTCATGGCGGTCTCTAGAAAGGCGCATAAAAAAATAATCGACAGCCTTGCATGCATTCGAGGAAATCTACCCCCATTTTGAAACCATATGGCACAATTCCCAGTCAAGTCAACTCGATTTATTTTTCAATGCTGCAAATGGCAATTTTCGCTCCTCTTGATCGAGAAATCAAAATGTGCAATCTAAGTCGTTTCAATGGGCATGCATCCATCTCATTCAAATTCCGATCATCATCGGCAATTCTCTCGCGCTGTACTTTCAGTTTTCCAGACTCTTCCAGAGGCCATTTGACAACTACCTATATAACATTCTCAATACTACCACTTTATAACGTAGCAAGGTCGCCTGAAACTCATTCCAACTTTTTTTCATAAAAAAATCAGTTAAAAAAGAATTACCAGTTTTTTTGGGGGAAAAAACACACTCAAGCACTTTGGTCGCATTGAAGGATTCTACACACTTCAGAATGGCAGATTCAGATTCGTGGTCAAAAGACATAAATGCCTATTATGAAACACGAACTGTCCTTTTACCCAATTTTCCACTGTACAAGTCAGAATGCATTAAATTCCTAGTCCTCACGGAGTTTGTGATATCAAATTTTTTAAGAACATTTTATTTAGTGTGTTAACTGCCAACTTTCAAAGGGAAATCTTTGAAAAAAGTTTGTATAAACGTTAGTTCCCTTTACAGTCGAATATTTTCATATTTTTGTGCGATGCGACTGGATTCTAGACGGCGGTTGAACTCCATTGAGAGTTACAGAGAAAAGTTTTCTTTACTTTTTACTTTTAGATACATTTTGAAAGATAAAATAACATGGCCAAGCATAAGCACAAACGTACACAAGCCATAGGCCCGTAGCCAGCCCACATCACTGAAACGCAAATATGAACTTTTACTAACATTGTAACAAAAATATTAGAAAATAGTGGAAAGTACAAATTTGATTTTGATGTTTAAAGATTGGCGTATAGAAAAAATATTAAGGGGAACTCATAACCACTCAAACGAAATCTAAATATTGGTCTGGAGTTACAATAATTATATAGTTTTTATGAGTATAATCAAGAAATAATCAATGACAATTTTAGTTGCCCCATTTTTCGGCGTTGTGTTGTATCTCTTAAATAGTAAAAGAGCAAAAGTCCTTGTTATGTTTTCCAACGGTGCATTAAAGTTTCACGCTGGGCTGGAGGCACGGTTAGTGTTATTTTAAATTTAACCAAGAGAGTCATTAAAAAAATAATTGACCTACTCACAATTTGATATATGACTTGCGCATACATCCTTTTTGCGGATTTTCACAAAAAAAATGTTCGCTCCAGTGTGTAAACTAGCATATATGTAGGTACTAGGTACTATGTAGCGCACAAACTAAGGCGTGAAAATCAGGAACAGAGAGCTTGTTAAACGTGAGAGTAAACGAGCTGAAGATAACATGCAAAATTGTTCTGAAAATCTTATTGAATTGGATGAGGCACAAGATATCGGATGTTACAAATAAACATGAAAACATGTAATACTGCTGAACACTATTTAAAGTAGTAGGTTTTATTTTCACATTACATTTTATTTGCATGTGAATACAAACAACTGCTACTGCGACTACAACTTAACAGTACACTTGACTTGAGTTTAACAGCTTATCCTTTTCCCTTTCCCATGTTCTCTTCTTCATTCATGCCATACAATTTGTCCATCCGGTTGTAAACGAACATTGGAACTGTTTACTGCAATTCGCAAAAGTTCTGCTTCAAGGTTTGTTACGTACATTTGTACGCAAGTAAATAAAAAATAGATTTTTCCCATTTTGGGCGCAAGTACACAGGCACATCTTGACATACAGGCTGTGTTACCCAAGCTTATAAGATTTGGGTATTTTTTTCTAGTTTCCTTTTCCAATCTAAACCTAACAAACTGACTTATCCAACTACTAACTACATCTCTCTCTATTATGCATAGAAGCCAGCTTTTTTTCTCTTATTCATTCAGAAATAAATTGGCAATAAGTAGTATTTTAGTATCCTGTCATAATGATAGTAGACAGGAAGTACACGGGAGGCTGTGTTACCCAAGCTTATAAGATTTGGGTATTTTTTTCTAGTTTCCTTTTCCAATCTGAACCTAACAAGCTGATTTATCCAACTACATCTCTATTTTATGCATAGAAGCTAGTAGCTGGTTTTTTTCTCTTATTCATTCAGAAATAAATTGGCAATAAGTAGTATTTTAGTGTCCTGTCATAATGATAGTAGACAGGAAGTACACGGTCAATATAACTAACATACTAAATTTCGGATTCCTGTAGGAATTTAATACAATATTGGCTTGATTACATTAACGACCTACTCACTACATATTCTCTTTTACATGTTTGAATGGCAATTGATGCATGCTTTGCTAGTTTCAAGAGTAAAATTTCAAACAAAATTGAACTCTATAATAAGCTCAAGTAATAAAAAACGTTTACTTATTTTTACGTGAATATCAGAGAAATCTAAATCTACAGGATGCCTAACTTACTACTTCATATGAGTCATATTATGTTACATTTCACTCTACTTCCCGTCCACCCACCCCAATGGTGTGTCGTGCCAAAAACTCAGACACTGGCACTCGACTTTTTCTTTTTTTCCTCAAATTCAGAAAACAAGCAAACTATGGGTTTATTGAGCCTTTCCTGCTTGTTATATATTCACTATAATGCACACTGTGTATTACACAGTCTCAGTCAACTGCGGAAAAAGACGACAACTCGTTATAAAGGAAATGTTGTTGGTGACACCAAAACCCGGTAAGAAGAAACTGGGTAATTTCCAGAAGGGAAATAAGAAAAAGAAAGAAGAACAAAAAATACTTTTCTTCTCAAGCTAAATTACATCTTATACATATATCAGTATCAAGTTGATACTATCAACTAAACTTTACATGCCAAGATCTTATATATTTATTACATGCATCATATATCTAGCTCTCTATATTATTACCCACATCTACTTTTTTTATTAGTTCCGTCGTTCTGCCTAGTATCACACCAACTTATTCTGCTGAAGAAAAAAAGTATAAAGTGAAAATAACAAGAAATAGTTTTTTTCCCTCTACTTTTTCCAAATAAAAAAAATAAGTAAGTCAGATAATGTGTGCTTACACAACAGAGAACACAATGGCAAAAAAAACTTTTATCCAGAAGAAGACTTTATACAACTCCACTCAACACCTTTGATGGGTATAGCCTAAGCGCAGAAAAAGAAAGCTGCAGAAAAACTTCCTCCGAGGATGGCATGCGATGATGGAAGAACGAAGTAATCAGCTGCTCTTTGTGAATAGAGCGGACATGACATAACGTTCACCAAAGAAAAAAAAGAAGAATTCATGAAGCAAGGAAACCTTTGTCCTTAAAATCTACTCGACTATTTTCATATTCACGCAAATCCATCTCCACCCACACACCACAAATTCCAAGCGGATACAAAGATAACATATCACTTGCGTTCATATTACAAGCAACAGTTACATAGGGACTACTACTGACGTTCTACAAGTTTGTTCAGCCAATAACAAAGTATAGTATCGTGAAAACCAAACCAAGCACGTATAGTGTATTAGGTATATTTTTATTTTACTTTCTTTACAAACAGGAAAAAGTACAAAGTAAACAAACAAATTCAATTATTTAGACAGTCCATGGATTTAGGAAGACTAGTTCTTTGCAAGAGTTTCGTCAAATTCCAAACGAAACCTATAATTAAATAAGTACACATACGAATATCGTATTTAGTTTTTGTTGCTTTTCTGTGTCATGATGACACGGAAGTTCCGTGACGGAACACGGAAAATACAGAGATAAAGTTCAAGTAGATGAACAACAACGCGGAGTAGAGTGAGCAGAGTAGTAGTTGCAAGTTGCAACAACAACAACAACAACAACGAAAGGAAACGATGAGAGAGGCGAAAAATATATCTATTTTTGAAAAGAATACAAACGACAACAAAGAAGGAGACAGAGATATAATAATATGTTTTCTGTGTATTTTAGATCCAATATTGAATATGGTTGTATTATTTTCGAAAGTTCACAGCTTCTCTGCTATTTTGTAATAACAACAAACAACACGTTCCAGCCAATTGGTTTTCATTGTTTCCTTTCTTCTCCTTGTTGAGCATGGAAAAAAGTACATAACAGTGTTTCATGAGAAGAAACCGGGCTGACTGGAAATACATAGTGGAATCTTGAACTTGGCATCAGGCATTCATATCGTTACTCTTCCTTGTGCGAGATCTCATTCTCTCATTGAATACCTATGCTTTTCTATTTATTGCAGAAAGGAATAAAAAATGTAACAAACAATGTTGAATGTGTCATGTATGCCATCTAGATAGATATATCAACTTGATCGGTTGACGTCGATTCTTTTTAATTTTTTATTTGACACTTGAGAGTCATTTTTATAATTGCGAGAAATCAACAACAAAGTAAGGCAGAGTCTGCCTGGCAGACTGTCTGTCACAGATATCAAACAGGATATACTTTTC
>JAITYZ010001855.1:0-19446 GCA_027744595.1 Paronellides praefectus
TAAACATTTTCAGACTTTCATGGAGAAAACCAATATATGTTTTTGGTTGGATGGATGCTGCTGATGCTTCTGGTGGTTTTCCTTCGTCTTCTTTCACAGTGTAGTTGATGCCATTTACAGAATCTCATATACATATTACTACTACACAGCCATTCCATATTCCATTCACACAGGCGTTTTTTTTACATTGATGACGCGACAACAAAAGAAAAGGGAAACCAACAAAAAAAAGCGTCCACAGAGAGAGAGAGAGAGAGTAGGCTTTATTCATGTTTTTTGCGTTGTGTGTGGTGATGTTCTTGTCGTTATTGTTATTAGGGCTCGCTCCTCATTTAATACGCAGTTTGAGTACAACAAATACAACAACAGAGAGCATTACGCAACGGCGGGAGTAGCAGCAGCAGAAGCATCGCAGTTCCAGCGATTATCTAACAGTCATTAATGGTTCTCTCTTTTTGGTTATTGCTATTATTATTATACTTCCACTATCAAACAATCACTATATATGTATTTTCCCCTTGTCATATGCAAAAAAATCGAGTGGAGGAGAAAAAGAATAGAGAAAATGCCATTGGCATTCAGCCATGCATTTCTTTCCCAGCAGCACAACCAGCAGCAGCCATAGTATCATCGACAGAAGAAGAGTACCAAAAAAATGGCTGCTTTTTGCTTTTGATTCAACAGAAGATTTTTATTCGCCTCCGCCTTTTCCTTCCAATTCAGCATATTTTATGCAAATAAAAAAGATATTTCCGCGATATCACCCAAACGACGTGTTCTGCAGAAAAATAAGAAGACGTTATGACCAATGCAACTCAACCACATACATAGCACAACTTTTGCTTAGTAATTTTTCAAAAGGGAAGAAAATGAGTAATGAAAAATACATGTGAAAAAAGAGAAAACTGCCAAAAAGCCAATACATATTTTTTTGCATATTATCCCAATGACGCCAGTGGTATATGTATATCCCGGAAAATAGGTGTGGCGGAAGATGAAAATTCATAAGAGATTGTTATGAAAAAGTGAAAAAGGGATATTGATGATTTTGATGAAAAGGATGACTACTACTTATATAAATAAGATCATTATTATATATTATTATTAGATAAGGAGCATATTACCGTCATTCAATTTACTACTTCTCCTCTACAAACAAGCATAATATATACAACAAGAAGCCAAAATGGGGAATTTCCTGAGGAGAGTCTTCTTTTTTATCTTGCCAAAAGAACATAAGGGATCACCACTTGAAATTATGATCATGCTATACTTATAGTGGCAATCAACTTCTTTTTTTACTTCAACTTCCTTCCCAAGAAAAAAGAGATGATCAATAAGATGATGAATAATATATAGATATACTTACTACCAAAAAACATACACAATACAATAAATAATGATATTCAATATTGCCTTTTAAAAAATATATAAAAGGAAGGAAGGAAAAAAGCCTGCCTCCTTTTCCCTCACAATGATCATCATGATAATAAGATGATGAATATAATAATAATACTACTAACAACAAGAAAATCTATTGTTCCGTTTTTTATTCAATACAACAATATGAATACAGATGCATGCACATTGAGCACATAAGAAGACATGGAACTACCACCGCTACCGCCATCATCATTATCATTCATTGGAATGGTTAATGGTTATCAATATAAAAAAAGACTTTCACAGGATTTCTATTCTTTTCCAATAAAAAAGCTAGTCAAGAGAAGAAGAAGAACACACGGCGCTAAAAACAAGATCTTGTATAATATATTATATCACATGTTGGCATATATAGATGACATGAAAGAAAAGGAATACACGAGTATTTCCCTTTGTTCTGTGGCGTACTTAACCAGGAAGCGCTACTACCACCGTTATAGCTAACAACCAAACCCCTGTTCTTCTGGTGTGGTGGTAGGGGTACAAAAAAGTAGTAATAATAATAGCTTTTGACTTGACTTGTTCTTATGCACATATTCATGCTTGATTTTGGTGTGGTGGTGGAGGTGGCGGCGATACGAAAGCGATGATGAGTATGCTGGCAATGATGATCATCATCTCTTGTGATGGTGGTAGTTATTATGATGGTATAGGCAATAACGAGGAAGAGAAGAGTGATTATGCTAATAATAGGAAAAAAAAGGTAAGGGAAAAAGGACTCGATCACAATGAAGGGGTTGCGTGTGAGGAGTGAATATCAAGAAAATGGTATCATAGAATAAAAAAAACATATAAGATGCCGTCGTCTTGCTCGATATATAAGGTTTTATACAAGTTGCTGCGCTTGAGATCAAGGGGAAGGGGTAGTTTCTTTTTGGAGTAAATGTAGGGTAAAAAGTTGAAGTTGTGATATTGTTTAAAGTCATCGGATATATGGATGACGGATCAACAGACACAGATCCATATAAGTACCTTTGGCAAAAGACGTAATAACTTAAGAAAGTGTAAGATTGGGGTTTTTAGCGTTTTTACAACGCCATCATGCAAAACTTTTCCGGAAAGCAAATCTAATAGCAATATAGATTCTATTTATGTTTGCAAATAATACGACATTTGTTTGTTGAAAATAGTGAAAGGAATTTATAAATTGAGGAAAAAACAATGATGAGACTATTTGCGTAAAAATGTTATTGGCTCTTTGTAGACAGAAGAAATAACCTATAACCCTATAAGCTTGTGGTAAAGCCCTCTCTAGGAATCGATAAACATTTATTTGCTATTTTTATTTGGGACAATGAAATCGTGAGAACGTGCTCTCAGCCAGTCAATTGCTCAACAAGGCATGCAGACTAATGTAACTTGTAATTAGTGTTCATTGTTTCAATTCAAACTGGCTTCCTTCACTCTTTTCTTTCACAACTTTCAGCATTACGGAAGGTTATTTACATTCAACTATTAACCTTTTAATCACTTTTTAGAAACAAATATGTAAAGGGACTTTTAAAAAATTACCATCGATTAAAAAAGGGACCAAAATATTCAAAGATGAAAAACTCCTGGGAAAAATAAAAAATGTTCTTCACCTTCGGTAATTATTCTGCTGGCATGGGACTTGGAATGATATCAGGTCAATCACCGTCGATCACGCTATGCCCTTTTTTTATTTTAATTCTCTGAGCACTTTTTTTGCCTTCACTGCTTGGCTCACTGACTTGACTTCGAATTTCAGTTGGGATTCAAGTGATTCACAGAAAAGAGTCCACTTCCAGAAAATCATGAGTCATATTAATAGGCTCATCTTTTATTACCCTTTCCCTCGTCATCGTCATGGCCCATCAGACACACACACACACACAAATCTGGAGAACAGGTAAGAAATCTTTATTGCCTTATTATGGACTCCACATAGTCCACATACCTATTGAACATTACCTACATCTCCTTGTAAGCATTGTAGATATACATGCATTTTTATATGACACCACCAACATACTTGCCACTTATGTGCCTCTTTCTACAAAATCCTTTGTCTTTATCATTCATTCTCGTTGTTTTTACTCAAATTATAATTATAACTGCTTGACTGATTCATAGGTATACATACATATTTTTTCTTTGTTATTATACTAATATTAGAGTTGAATATAAAATGAGCCACACATCACATTACTAAATTCAACAAGAAAGGGTTTAGTACCTACTCAACAAAACAAGTAGATCTCTCTCTCTTTCCAAATATTTATTTCAAAAATTGTTCACGCATATTAACAAACCGGTCTTGTTCATCGCGTCTCTTATGATTTTTTTTGAGACTGGATGATAATGCACTTATTCCGGATACTTCACACAATAATTTACAATTTTTCATAACCCTTTCCCCAACTACTTCACAGTTCCATATAAATAATACGCGTATATACAAAGTAGGTATGTATAAAACATAAAGAAATTGGAATGGGAGAGGAGAGATAAAGCCAAGATTGGATAATGAAATGGGGAGGATAATGATTATGAGAAATGAGCATTGTTATAAAAAAATATTTGATGAAATTGAGCTTTTGGGAATTTTGGAGGATTTAATATGTACCTATCAACCTAAAATAATTTGTTCTTATAAAAAAGGATGCTAAAAAACAAGGAATCAAGAATCAAAAATGGTTTTAATAATCTTGACTTTTTTAGGGTTGAACTTTTTTTTTCTGTTTTAAAAAACCATACAGTTCAAAAATGATTGTATGAGATGCAGAGAGAGTTTATAAAAAGATGATTTGTATATTTTTTTATTTAAATACATAAACAAAAGAAAAAAGTAGATAATATGCATCCATGCATCAACTCCACACTACAAGCCCATCCATCCTCCATATAAACGCGCTTACAATAAACAATAACAATAGAGAAGCCATTTACTTTTAGTTATACCGAGAAAATGATACAAAACGTTAACCTTCCCTTTAAAAAACTCATTTTGGCATTCATAAACAAATTCCTCATCTTTTTAATAAGAATACATGAATTGAGGCAGGTTTTGTAATAAAAAAAGACAAAAAACGCATTTTTTCTCTCTGTTTCGCTGTATTACTTCACATGCTACACAGATATACGACAAGGCAATATGTAATGGAAACCATTAGCACTACCATCATCCACACAGTCATCATCATCATCATCATTCTTATGACCATCATTATCATTGGGTTAACGAGGTCTCATTTTTTTCGTTTCCTTTTTCAGCTCTTTTTCTCTTTCATGAGTGTAGTAATAATATAAAGCAAATGTAATATGGTTTTGCTTATGGAAGCAAAGTATAATAATAATGGATGAGCGTCATAGTAATTTTGAATGTTTTTTAGGGAATGTTACCTCTTTAAAAAATATTATTATTATGTAAACTATATAGAGTCAAGTACAAACAGTGTGTGTGTGTGTGTAACTTACGCACACACATAAAGATAACTGGGATAATATTTTATTAACCCTTTTTTCACCCTCGTCGACGTCGTCGTAGTCATCATCGTCATCTTCTTCCTCTCTCTCTCTTTGCTTCATCTCGCTTGTTTCTCATTCCACATAATAATGATGACTGACTGACAGACAAAAATAATAAGTTGTAGGAACATTCTTGTTTAAAAATTGGATGCTTTAAAGCAAAGTAAAAAACGCAAAGAAAAAAAATAATACCGAAACAATTTTTCTTTGTAGTCTTGTGTCTTTAAAGTCAAAGAAGAAGAGGTTGCATGAGCGAGAAAAAAAATGTTGCACGGAACCACATGGCAAGATGTACCAAAGTATCCAGAAATCCAGAAGCAATACTGCACATTATTTTTTTTGTATCATCCAGAAACAGACTTTCCTCTGAGGAGAGAGAAGCTAAATGGCTATCACATACCAAAAAAATGCAAGAGAGGGATGATGTGTGCATGTCATATAGTTTGTTGTATTTTGTATCAACTACACATATTATTCTAATAGTTTTACAAAGGGCTTTACACACGTTAAAACTGTTCAAACATGCTCGTTATTTTCCAAAAAATAAGTATAACAAATATTATGCATGCATGCAGTCAAATACTTTGCATTGCACACAAACAAGTGAAAATGATGATAATAGTAATCGCGCAGTAGTATAAAAAAAGTGCAGCATCCCAGCAGCGTAATATGTAATAATAATAATAATATTCCAAAGGATAAAGAGGGGGCAAGGAACAACAACATTGCCGTCATCATTTACCTCATCTCATACATATCATCATCATCGTCAGTAAATATTCAGCATAGTAAAAACATTTAAAAAAGCGGTTTGGTTTTTTGGTACATGGTTTATTATAATGGTGTGACGATGACTATGATGATGATTATAGCTCTCATCCTCCCTTGCCACTTCTCCGCACACACAAACACACACACATTTTCCCGTCATCGTCGTAGTGGTGGTGGTAGAGTAGCAGTTTTATGTATACCTATGCCACTATACTACCACCACCACCATCATATATTTTTCCTTTTTTTCTTGTGTGTTTGTGTCTGCCTGCCATGCCATGTTTTACAGTTCATCTATCGTTTTTGAAACAGTATTTTACTTTACCCTTCATTTCACAATTTTCAACGAGGAACACAACATAACATAATATTTCAAAATATGAGTATATACCGTGTGTGTGATATGACGGTTTGTTGTTGGTGTGGTGGTAGTATGGATGGTGTGTGTACATAGCTGGAAGCATAATAATAATAATAATAAATACGGTTGGAAGAAAGAAAAAAAGCTTCCATAAGTGAAGATTCTTTTTTTTCGTTAGTGAAACCATCAACCCCAACTCAACTCGACATAACCAAAAAACGAACCCTTTTTCAATACGTAATATATTTTTTATTTATCAAACACATAGGAAAATACACATATATCGTCGTGCCTTCTTCTTTTTACTTTTTTTAAACCCTATTGAAAAAATGAAAACACACACAACATCCCATTTACCACGCACGAATCTTTACTTTGCTTATACTACAATATTTTTTTGTGTGTCTGCCTCTGGATCTATCTGTCTGTCGGTTTTTTTTTCTTCTTCTCCTGGTTACCTCGTTATGATCGGAACAAAATAATAAAACTAATAATAATGATGATAATAATAATACACAAAGGCATCGTGGTAGATGATGTGATGTACCCATACCACAACAGACAGTTGGATACATACAACACACACACTCATATGTATTGGGACGATGATGATGAAAACTGTTCAAAAATATATACATACCTAAGCAGTCCCTTGAGAAAGGTATTGAATATATTTGTTATAAAATGGAGAGAATGTATATACTTACCTCAATGTTATGTGTACTAAGCACACTCACATGAAATGAAACTTGAATCATTATCGTCGTCACAGAAGAAATATTGGATTTTTGATTTTGTTCAGCTTGGAGCATAATTCTATCCCGATTCTAATTTTAAAACTCTTGAGAATCACTCTCTCCTCTTGTTCTTCTGCTGGCTAAATAGTAATCATGAGGAACATATCATCATATTATGATTTTGATCTTGTGCAAGTGTAAGTACACATTACATTGAGTATAAAAAAGGGTTACAAAATGTAACACACCAGCACCAGCACACTATATACTTATCTTTTTGGGAGGAACTGTGTGCTAAACTTGAACATTTATGTATTATTTGTATCATTGTCAATTGCTGTACACATCACCATCATCATCATATCATCATATGTTATCAATGATAACTTATCATTTTCAAAAACAATGAGTGTGTGCTTATTATTATTTGTTTGAAAATACAACAATGCCCTTGTACATTTCATGTGGATAAAAATTATACATCACTCTTCGTACTTACCACCAGACACATGCCCTACACTTATCAAATTTTGCTGGTTCCAAAAAAATTGGATAATCCGGTACTCCACAATGTGCGCAGACCTAGAAAAATTTTACTCATAATACACTACTATTATTATTATGTGGCAATTTATAATGATAAAAATTTATAATGAATAGTAGAATAAGGTATTATAATAATAATGAAAAGCACTAGAGACGTGATAAAAATAAGGGTTCAAGAGGGCCCGCTATTGTTTGGCTACTTGGTTTGGATAGTTTGGAATATAAATAGACAAGTAGAAAAAAATGGATTACATTATTTTTATTTTTTTGGGAGTTTTGAAAGAGCACTTCATAAAAACTTGTATGTACGCAGTGGTTAGTAGTATGGTGATGTTGATGCATCATTCAAAATCATCCAGTCATTCAATCAATTTATGGATGTGTTTATTGTGTTGTATGTGTACCCTTTTTTGCTAGCTCATCCGGGTCGCTCCAGTATATATATTTTGATCGCACAGGTACACATAAAGTACCATAGAACGCAATCCTGATCCATTTATTTGATCCACTTAAACCGATACATCAACAACAGAGCAGAGTACACAACAAAAGTGTACCGGTTTGCACAAGAATGGTTGAAAGTATAGCGAGAGGAGTATATAAAAAGCTGCTACATTTTAATATGAATCCCTTTGAATTTGAGGAAGGAAAGGCAACGGCATGGAGTCGAATTAAGCTTCCCAGCATCAGCAGCTGACTTGTTTATCTTGTGAAAAGAGCCAGAGAGAGAGAGAGAGAAATTACAGGTATTCACTCGCACTGATTGAACATCAAGAAGCAAAAAATAGGGTATAAAAAAATTTGTATGGATTCATGAGGATCACGACGCGTCCATCCTCTTCCTCAATCTACTCTTCCATCAATTCATTTTCAAGATAACAGCTTAGGAAAAAAACGAAAGAAAATGATGACGACGACGAACATGAATAACAAGGTACACAAAAAATACAACACACTTAGGGGGAATCCAACAGGGAAAAAACGTGTATACATCATCGTGCACACATGCACAAATAACTATCAAAGTGATTCAACAAAAAATGATTGCATACTTTTTATTTTCCCTTTTATGTATGCATACATATGAGTTATTACATTTTACATATGTATCAATAATAAAAAAGGGAAATGGAATCAATGTTTTTTTAAACTTGTAAAAAGAATACATAAATTTCTTATGAAATTATGGGGCACTTACAAACTCGCACTTGCTACGCTTTGCTACAACCGTAAAAATTGTAAGTAGGTTTGTAAGCCTAAAAAATAAAAATGTGTACAAAAAAGTAATTTATATGCTGAGATTTGTTGAGTTATGTGAGTTAATAATTTTATTTTTGGAAAGTAGCTGGATACATATACAGTCCGCTTCAATTTTATAATGTGTCGAATATGTGCTTGTTATTGAAACGTTTTAATCAGAGCAGAGCGCGGTGATAAATTGGCCATTATTAATGTTATTATAACTTGTAACAGTATTTTTTCTTATGTTGACTTGATGAATAGCAACTTAAAAAATATTGATGAGGCACACATTTGTGAACGTCACTTTTTTGGTATGTAAAATGCATCTTGAAAAATTAGACCAAATAAATTACAAAGAGAGAGATGGGGAGCTGTAAACTTTCCATAAGTAAAAGTATATTATTGACTTTCCCATTCATTTGCTTATGATCCAAGCCAAAAAATATTTTTCAGAGTTCATTGAAGTTTAAGTAGATACGCAAGTGTACTAATCTTTTGGGTTTAATATTAGTGAATATGATGGTTGTTCGTAAAGATAGGATACAACAAATGACATACCTATTCTACTATTCTGAACATTTTCATTAAAAAGTTAATAGAATGCGGTCAATGTATTTGTGTAAGAGGAGCACACACTTTTTTTAATAAACCTGCACCAAAATGTGTTGCAGCTCATCATGCATCAATTTAATCACCTATCTTCATCATCAGCCGGCTCTCAATCCCCAGATCCAACATCCAGACTTTTTCATTTAACAAAAATGCATATGGTGCCAGGCCACTCATAATCAGAAAGCTGCAACTTGTGTCCCTGTTGATGAAACCCTGATCAAGTTTGAATTGAGGCAGGTAAGTATAAAAGCATTATCACGTTTTATATCTGAGGGGGAATAATAATAACAATAATGACGACTTGATGAATGTGGAATGTGTATTTTGGCCCTTCTTTCTCCACACAGCACATTTATACCTAGGCATATTTTTTATCTGATCTTCAAATTTATAACAATGATTAAGTTTCTCTGTTCATTGTATAAATTCTAAATGAAAGAGTAAAATGAGAAGTTTGTAAGCAATGAAGAATTTTTTATAATTCACAACGGAAGAAAGGAATTTCGTAATATAAAGCTCCCCATTCATTTTACTTTTTTGAATGTGTCACTTTTTAAAATAGGCATGAATGCTACGCACAACATGTGTGCGTGTGTCAGTCTTGAATTGACTATTTGATCTAAAAAAAAGTGTTACCATTTTGAACATGGGACATGCCCTCTCTCTCTGGTTTCCTCTCTATTCATTCATATAAATTGCTATATTTCCGTAGTTGATCCGCTGCAGCAACAACAGCAACACAAGCCAAAAGCCGACACAGCAGCTTCTCTCCTTTACTTATTATTATTAATATTGCCAGAGTCTGAAATGATTAGCTCACATTTTATTCATTCATCCCACATCAAGAAGAATACAATATGAAATGAACCTCTTGACATTTTGTGAACCCTGCTGCTGCAGTCGATTGTCACCACACCATTACCATCACGTCACATATAAAAAAAAGAACCAGGAACTCTGCGAAGAAGACGAAGTTGAGCATATAAAATAAAACTTGAAAGCAGTATGTCGTTTGTCGCTGCATCGCATGTGCATCGTACATTATTACGGCTACTTAACAAAAACACGGAGCAGTGAGATAGATGGTAGTGGAACGAGAGAGAGAGAGAGACCGAAAGGACCTGAATTCATTAAAAGGGAGAATATTATACAATAATAAAAACCGAAAAGGGGAACCTCAACTCCTCTCAAAGTACTTACGTAAATTATTGGCAGCTGCTGCTGCTGCTTCTGTTACACAGACCAAGAGACCAAAGCAATGCAAGCATATTTTCAGCTCGATAAAATATTTTGGCTTGTTTGCATTTTGTTATTTTTTTAGTAGCAGCAGTAGCAACACATTTTTGAAGGAAGCAAAAAAAATTATTTACATTTGAGAAAGAAACATTTTCAAACTATTAAACATTTTATGCATACAATAATAAATATACACACACACTTATTTAATACACGCATGAGTTGAATAAGTGCATAGTACAAAAAATATATACAGATCCCTCCTAATTTTTTTGTGTATTCATTTTCTTTTGAGGGGTCTCCCCAGTGCATCATTATTTTTATTAATTTCTGCGTATTTACCAATTTAAGTTGAGACAAGTTTGAATCATGTCATGCCACGCACGTATGATTTTTTATGCTTTATGTGCATATTTTTCTGTGGAGAGATGTAATATGCAAAAGGCCAATTCTATTTACAAAAAAACATAGATATATTACTATACATTCACAGCCATATATATATAAAATAATATATTACTTGGATCATTGGGTTGGAGTTTGGATCTCATACCAATTTACTTGTTCCACACACAAGGCAATCTTCCTTTCTGTCACTTTGTTTGTTTGAAGGCAAGTCCTCGTTGTGGGGCTGGCTTTGGTGGCTGGATCTATCTCCCACTTTGAGATGCATATTATATGGTACATGGGAAAAAACATTATGGATGATGTATATTAGTACAACAAACGATTGTTATTATGACAAGATATCATATTTTTGTGTTTATATATTTCTCCTCTTGATACATTCTCATAGGAAAACAAGTATGTTTTTTCATATTATGCAATGTTCATCATAATATTCTTTTTTTCTTCTCTGCTCTCGACTCTCTTCTCAGCTCATCTTAAATCTCAATGGTTTTGAATCAGCATCCCAAAACAAATTTGGTGGAACATTTGTCTCGCTTCTTTCATTTTCCCTTTTGGCTTTCTCTCTCTCTCTCTCTCGGAATCTGTCTGTGTTGTTAAGAGGCAAGATTTATCTTTTTTCTTGACTGCCACCACCGCTGCCCTCAACATTTCTCGGCGCGGTGAAATATTATGTATTATTTTATGGGATTCTCTCTCTCTCTCTCTCTCTCTCTCTTGTGAACACATATACACCGCACCACCATGCACCACCGTGATAATATTAATATTTTGTTGCATCTCTCCGCATAAAGGGCAACAGTAGCAATATACAAAGCTTGTAAAAAAGTTTTCTTTAGTGGATTGGATGAATCATCATCCTCTTTTTCCTTTTTCTTTGCATTCTTCATTTCCATTCCACGACGATGATGTGCATTATTTTGTTTAAATGCTGTTATTGCGTGCTATTTTGTGGATAGGGCAAGTATTATGGTGGCATGGTATGCACGTGGTGGCTTTAGTTTGTTCCTGTTCAAAAATTCTCATCTTATCTTATTTTTCTTCTCATATTCCCTCTTTCTTCATTTCGCTATATTTTCTATATTATCTATATATTATACATATTATATCCAAGTATATATTTATTTTTCAACCTATATAATAAATATGTTATAAAGCGAGAAAATGTTTCACTTTCCCAATGTTTCATCCTCCTCCCTGCCATCCGTAGTTCGTACCCTTGTCGCGCTATCATCATTCCTCCTGTCTTGATAAGTGCTGCGATGTGAATTCTCATATAATTTAAGTGCTTGTTGTTGTGTGTGTGTGTGTGTGCTCACTTTTCCACCAAGTAATAATACAAAATTCTCTTATTGCATTGCGCTCACACACAAAGATAATAATAATGATAATATTGCTTTCCATTATTGGATGGTTTTGACATCCGTAAAATGCTAGTTCACTGCCAGTTTACCCAATACAGATATAATTTATATGAGAAAAGAGAAGAGTACTCACCAGAGTACAACTTTTCCTGTCGCTGCTGGTTCTCTTGGAACAGTAGTCATAGTTCAGTATACTCACAACCACACACAAGTAAAACGTATTTCCTATATATTTACAAGTAATTTCAAATAACAAACGCAGCAAAAAAAAAATAAAGCAATGATAGGAGGAGGAAGAAGAAGAGGAAGAGAAAGGTTCAAAAACATTTTCCTTCACTTGACTTAAAAGGAAAATGAGAAGTTGAGTTGGCCATCGTAAAAACTACTACGCAGCAAAAACCCATATAATATACCTAGCGAGTGTGTAGAATTGTAGGGGTACATGAAATTGGACATTTGGGATTTAAATAATTCTGACAAAAAAGTTTTTACCCAAGTTCAAATTTGTAATGTCTATGTCTACAACCATTTATATTGAAATATCACACAAACTTAGATATATATTTATTACAAGAGTCAGTAGCATATCCTCAAGTTACAAAACAGTTGAAAGACAAACAGCAGCATAGACAAAAGTATATAGAGAGAGAATAGATTGAATTGCTTGGTTGCTTCTCGGTCATTTTTAACTGCGTTTGTAAAAGAAATAGAAATTGTCTACCATTTTTATTTTGCACTACAAAAAAAGGGGGAAATGGGTACGCGCATACACACACATGGCATACCAAACCATATTATGTATATATTTATTTTCCCCATTTATTTGTTAAAATGTTGTTTGTTGTGGTTATTTCACTTTACATTGCATCTTTTGCTTTGCTTTTTTGTGGTTTATCTAAATTATTAAGACTAATTCTTATACACATAAAACAAGCAGGTTATAGGATACATCTCATCCTTTCCTTGCACAATGGCATAGAAAAGTAATAAAAATGCAACCACACATAAACTTGTGATGTTGGTACAATAATTTGGGCAGAAAGCATTGCGTATATAAATATGGCATGCCACAAAACAGTGACCGTAGAAAAGAATGGAGAAAAAATGAGAGTCGTGGTGCGGTGCGTAATTGGGTATAAGCGTTCGTTGTTGTATTTGTAGTAGTAAAACTCCTCGTGGCAAGGACAAACGTTGGGGAAGGAAGTGAAAATGTCAGTAAGGCAAACGTACTATTATTTGTAGCAAAGACGCACAAAACTTTTGGATGCACAATATATTATGCAGCTTTATTGAGATAAGGGAATTCAATCAACGTGAAATGTTTTAGATGGCAAAAGAGATTTGATGATGATGATGATCATGTTGATGATGATGATGCGCCTACTTAAACAGTTGGATTTATATATTTTATATAGAGGTAAATAGGTATATCTTTTCATTGCGTATTTTATATGTAATATTTATACAAAGGTAATAAACTAGCATCAGTAATATTAATCTATGACCTTTGCTGAACCTATCAAGAAAAGAAAGATGGGAAATGAAACAAGGGGAAATTTTTCACAGGTTTCCACACCATCCCACCAACCAACCACCAACACCACCACAACCAAAAAGACAGAAGAACAAAGTAGTAAAAAAAGAGTTTTGATATACAGCACATATCACAATGTATTCTTTTAACCTTCATTTCTTTTTCCTTTCCACTTTTACCTAGTTTACGACCTTTTACTACCAAACATTGTACACTTGCAATACAATGCAATGCAGTATACCTTTTTATGTATTTTATTATTTTATTTTTTTCTCTTGCTCTCGCGGTGTCTCCTGCTGTCTTTTTTGTAGCTCTCAGTTTGTGGTCATGTTCAAGCTCACAAGGGGGTCACTTGTTTTACGCTTCACTTTTCACTAAATTCATCACCAGCACCGGTGCATTGCGAGAAATAGTAATAAAAATAATACAAATGAATTGAATTGAAAATGTACCGTATTTTTACCCTTTGATATTTATTTCACAAAGACAAAAGAGCATAATGAATGCATATATACCTACCTACTTAGGCATCTACATTAAATATGCATTGTGTTTTTTTTACTCAAGTTGCTTTTTTTTGTGTTTCAGCTTTAAAATAAAATTTGACTGCCATTTAGATTTATTGCTATTTTATGAGATATCCTTGTCCTGTGAATCAATTTGGAAGGAATTTTTTTTTATTCTGTAAAAAATCGACTAAAAAAATGTACATGGAATACAGATAGTTACATTTTTTTCAAGTCTTGAGTTCCAAGAGTTCCAAGACATGTAAGAAAATGCCTATAAATAGCATAGAGCACAGACTCACACACACACACCATATTATTATCATTCTTCTCCAACGATAACGACCTTTTTATCTGAACCTTAAACTGTTTTTTTCCTTCTAACTAGCCAACTTAAAACACATTATTAGCTTCATTACAAAAAGAGAGTTGGAAGGAAGGAGGAGGAGAAGAAGAGAATCTATAAAAGGGTTTCAAGTTTCACCCATCATGTATAATTTTATCGCATATTATTGGAAGGGAAACTTGAGAAAAAATTGGGAAATTTATATATATTCATATTAGTATATTTATAGTGCAGTAAATGTACATTTACTGCCTAGCCCAACGTTATTATTATTATTCTAAAATTCAGACTAGGTACGCATTTTTTCACAGCTTTAGTAGTAGTCTGTAATGTGGTGGTAGCATATATCTCTCCCTTTTTTCTTCTTTTTTCCAAGACATTATATAAATTTATATATTCATATTAGTATATTTATAGTGCAGTAAATGTACATGTACTGCCTAGCCCAACGTTATTATTATTATAAAATTGAGACAAGGTACGGTACATTTTTTCACAGCTTTAGTAGTAGTCTGTAAGGTGGTGGTAGCATATATATCTCCCCTTTTTTTCTTCTTTTTTCCAAGACATTATATTTTTTCCCTTCTCGCCAAGTCATAAGAAAGAGGACGAGGAGTACATTTAGTTTTCCCTTTGAGTACAGAAATGACTCTCTTGGGAGACTCATAATTTTTTGCAATATAAAGCCACGTTTGCTCGTTACGACTCTTATTTTCACGTATTAGTGCCACTGCCATGTACGAAGCTACGACAGAGGACAGCAGAGTTTTGTATGTAGATAGAGTCCAAAAGTCTACCACCCATTCAAAATGGAGTGAGTGTGGATGGCTCTCTGCTCCTTGTTCTCAGTACACATACATGTGTAGTAGTAGCAAAGAAAAAAAGAAGGACGACGACAAAGATGGGATTCTTGATTGAGAAAAAGACATTTTTTCCTTTCCTTTCTTCATTGCCTGGTCGAAGAATATGGTGAGGGAAGAGTAGGACGGACGTTGTTGAAAGTTTGTTACATGTTTGAAGCATAAGCATTTTTTTCTCGGACTTTTTCCCTTTTTCCAAGTTTTTTTTCTAATACAGCTAACAATGCAAGTAAGTACTTATAGATACATATGCATGTATAGTATCATTATAATAAGTTTACTCATTATAAAAAAATGAAAAGGCTGCTAGTGATAAGCTGTTTGCTTGACTAACAGTATAAAAACCATATAGGTAGGTTAGGTATGTAGCATTAGCCAATGAAGTAGAAGAAAAAAAAGAAGGACGACGACAAAGATGGGATTCTTGATTGAGAAAAAGACATTTTTTCCTTTCCTTTCTTCATTGCCTGGTCGACGAATATGGTGAGGGAAGAGTAGGACGGAAGTTGTTGAAAGTTTGTTACATGTTTGAAGCATAAGCATTTTTCTCTCGGACTTTTCCCTTTTTCCACAACTTTTTTTCTAATACATCTAACAATGCAAGTAAGTACTTTATATATAGATACATATGCATGTATAGTATCATTATAATAAGTTTACTCATTATAAAAAAAATGAAAAGGCTGCTAGTGATAAGCTGTTTGCTTGACTAACAGTATAAAAACCATATAGGTAGGTTAGGTATGTAGCATTAGCCAATGAAGAATCTCATATTTAAAAAAAACGGAGGCAGTTAAATAGTAGCGGCAAAGGAGTGTGTGTTTATGTGTGAAGGCCTGGGAGCCGTAATAAAGGGCTTGAGAAGTGGAGAAATCGCAAAATAAAGCTTACGTGAACGTTTTGTCACTCCGTCTGGAGAAAACTGTGTGTTGTTGAGTATTACAAAAAAAGTAAAGCTTTTGTACAGATTTTCTACTACTCTTCTTTCTCACTTACTTTACAACACACACATTGAATTTTTTTTCTGCTGTTGTTGGTGATAGGTACAGTATACATCAGGAGCAGAGGACCCTGTAGCAGAAAAGCAGTAAGCAGCTCAATGAAAAAAATGTCCTTGCTCTAGAAGCCCACAAACGTGTAATGGCAATAATAGTTGACGGGCTGAGGGGAAAATGTTGGCTAGCTCGTCGCAATTTTATTTCCCATCTGGGCAATACACAGACACGCACACGCAGAGAACCCAATTAAAACAAGAACCTGTGATCCTCTCACTTTTCCCTTTTTGATGCTGAATATCTGCACAGAAAAAGGAATGTATGGATGTTTTAAGTATATTGTATATATGCATTGCAATATTATTTTTCTCTGTGTTACTCAAGTCTAATAATAGTCACTCTCTCTGTCTGGTTAAGAGAGAGAGAGACCAAGTGAAAACTAACTGAAATTCTTTACTACTTTACATTCTGCTGTGTTGTTACAATATACATCGGAAACCAAGTAGGCATGCATACATTTCCAGCAGAGGCGAGAGAGAGAGAGAAGAAGAGAAGGATGGGAAAATGAATGGAGAAAAAAGTAAAAAGTCAGCAGGAAATGTACAAGCTCTTGTACTCCTCCTCCCACTTCTTTTTCCTTCAGGTTTGGCAAAGTCCTGATCCCTCACGAACTCTGCACTGCTCCGCTCTACTAACCCAAACCTACTTTGTTACACTTACATACATACATCCATCTATATTCATACTCTGATGGTGGTGCAAAGAAAGCAGCACAGAACAAGTGGGAAGATGAAACTACAAAAGTGAAAGAGTGAAAAGTGTGGTGTGTGTGGTCCAGGTCCAGCTTTCAAATGGAGAATATAATTATTTATATAATAAAATGGGTATAATATATAGAGATACATTCTTAGTTCTTATGCCTTGCACACAAACACATTTATGTTGGGTACTTTACTTGGTTATACATTCTGGTAGTATCCTTCCGGAAAAATCCCTTCTGACAAGTGAGCTGGCTATAATATGAGTCCATGACTAGTCATGCAGGGATTGCAGCTCACTGGGGCATATGACCGCTTGCTTAAGTAGTTCAAAGTAGTGGAGTATNACCACCACCCTCGTCGACAACTCCTCTGTTCAACCACCATCATCATCACAACAAAAACAACCCCCAGCCCATCCGTCTCAACACCAGTGATCTCCACCTCATTACAATATATATAGGTATACATGATGTGTATTTTCCCTGCCCCTTCCACACACATAGCAAATTTTTTATTTCTTGTTTTTTTGCTACAAGATATCCTACTGATATGGCTAACAATACTTTATTCAAGTAACAACGTCATATTTTTAGCGGTCCAGCAGCAGCAGTATCAACGTTTTTGTAAAATATNTTTCTTGTTTTTTTTGCTACAAGATATCCTACTGATATGGCTAACAATACTTTATTCAAGTAACAACGTCATATTTTTAGCGGTCCAGCAGCAGCAGTATCAACGTTATTGTAAAATATATACCCATATACTATTGCCACTACAACACAAGCAAGCTATAATAATAACAGTATTTTTTGCTTATATTTTCACTTTCTCTGTTGCTCTTTTTTCTTGCACAGCTTCCTTGTTCATTGCCTCTGGTGCATTTTTCTACACCAACATTATGTACGAAAAAAAGTAGCACTTGATGTTGAAACCAGAAAGTGACCTTTTTCATTGCTTTGTTGAAGAGAAAAATGAAAGGAAAAAGAAAAAAGCTGGAGGCACCATTATTATTATTACTATTATTACTGCTGCCAGTGCTATCTGAAATGTCTTCAAGAGAAATATTAGCAAGAGAGATACATGCTAACATATTATTACACAAGAGCATTATATGAATGCACATATAAAAAGTATATTGCAAAAATTTGATCAAATGTGCAAGGGAGAAAGCATGATATAAATAAGGACTTGTCGTTTTTTCGAGAAGGGTTAAGATACAACGTTATCGTTTTTTGTGTAATGTGTTGGTTTGGTGAAATCAAAATGGTAAAGAGTGGCTTTCTTTAAAAAAACAAATGGTGAAACTAGACTGGTGATAGAAAAAGAAAACATCTATTTATCTGCTCAAGTTGCATGGCCGAAAGTAGAGTAACGTGTATATAACGTGTAAAGCTGAGGAGGCGATATATACAATATAATAAATAACATGTAACTCAATAAAGATATTATTATAAACATAAAATTGCAAAAGAAAACATTTTGCTGGCTTCACTTTCCTTTTGAGTATGTTGTAAAATGCACATAGTTTTCCTTTACAACATGGTCATACACTCACTCATAATAGTAATCATTGTGTGAAGAATAGGAAAAATGAAGAAAGTGGAAAAAATTCCAAGAGTCAACTCTTTTGTACAATATACAATAATGGTGGTCGTGGTGGTTATGAGAAGAAGAATAAGAAGCCAACAAAAAAATGCAATGAATTTGGAGAGGGAAAGGAGGCCAAAAAGTGTATAGGCATTACATATTGCAAAAATGGTGTTTAGTTGATAGGGGCGACGATGATGATGGTGATGGCGTGGTACTTTCTTTCAACAGGATATATCAAAACAAAACCATATCCTCCTCCTGCAAAGGGAATCCTATTCATTCTGGGAGGGTACCCTCAAAATCCTGTCAAAAATGTTATACAAATATTGACCGTGGTATTATGGCATTACTATGTTGTATGCGTTTCCTTCAACTGTATAAATTCCGCATGTCATTTCAATTCACTTTTTTTGGTGAGCTCTCTCACCTTTAAACGCCTTTGCCGTTATTGTTATGTGTGGCTGTAGTATAATATTATGCACTTTTACTGGCATTACTTTTTTTACTGCTGGGAAGAAAGGATACAAAAAATACATTTGTGTGAAGAAAGGAAAGGGCGTATTTAAATGTTTTATTCATTTGACCTAAACACATCTGCCCCATAAGAATACATATATAAGCCCCTAGTTTGCTCTAATAAACAAG
>JAITYZ010001856.1:0-12600 GCA_027744595.1 Paronellides praefectus
AAATGCTGGAAAAAATAAGACTTAATTTATCTCAGTGCGCATTTAGGTTCATGCACCATACCAACTCCTTCCGTAGCGATACGATGCTTTTATCGGCTTGTTTCCGTCTTCAAAAATAATGACTGTGAGTCATACGCTGAAAAATCAGAAAAACAGTATCATTAGCTAAGTTTATGTTGATACATAGAGGAAAACTTTTGAGATTAGATTATGTTCATGTCTATCATTATGTTACATATTGATTTATTAATGAGAGCTTGTACTTGCCGATACTACTAAAATGCGACTAAAATTAAATTATATGTAAAACTCTTAATACATTAGCTCAGCATGGCAAGAATACGTAAACATGATTTGGTTTAATGCGAATTATTTCCTATGCACATAATAGAAAATTTTGCACATTAAGATCTTATTTGGATGCGTTTTTTAAAGCGAATAATAGGTTACAGCCATCCGCATTTGTATATTTTTATTATATTTTAAGCAAAACGAGTATATTCATGATATGAGATGATATTATATCATTCCATTCTTCAAACAAGTAGGTAAGTATTCATAATATTATACATTGTGTATGCAAAATATACCTTTGATATACAGCCTATGATATTTAAAACTTTACATTAAAAAGTTTTGAAAACAAACAAAAATTATGCGCACAATTTACTTCAAAAAAGTATTTTGAGATTCACATAACTAGTTAAAGGAGAATATAAAAGTTTTGTTCAGAAAAATATTTATACTGCGCACACTAGTTTGTGCCCACAAAATATACTGTGAATATACTACAAGTAAATCCAAAAGTAACACAAACTAAAATAGGTATATGTATGAAATCCGTACTACGGATTGTGCGTTAATGCACCGCTAAACACAATTATCTGATAATTGATTACACTAAAACCAATTATAACCTTTAATTCTTTAAGCGATTGATCAAATAAACGATTTCATAAGAAGGATCCAATGTGAAAAACAAGTTTCATGTTACATTCTCCTTGAAAAAAAATGTAAAAGAAACTACCTAGTAATAAATTTACAATCCTAAATTAACAGCATTTCTCCGTCTCCATTTCATTTGCGTACTCTTTCCGCTCGCGCTCAAATGATAATGGGAGAAGGTAAACCTTTATGCGACCTCTGAGATGACCTTGAATACTGCGTAGCAATTTGGCATTGCTTGTGCTTTCATACTATTCAGCAGTGTAAATATTTTGTTCACAAAATACATAAGAGTTTCCAGTTTCAAGTGTCATGTCATCATGATGATGAACAATAATTGAGTTATACAAACTAAGCTCAACCAATTTTTTTTCATCCCCACCAAAATAAGTTTTATGACATGATGTCGTCGTAAACATGTAAAAATTTAAAATATCACAATACTCTTCCTTACATTTTCATTACCAGGATTTTATTTAGAGCGACGACGTATATTTATGATATCAGAAACATTCTTTATAATGGGACAAGTTTCCACGAAAAGCTTATATTATAAATAATTATATTAGCACATATATCTTATACCATAAAAGCTGCACGCATCCATGTTTTCACTCTTTAAATGTGAAATTGCGACGGCTGCATAGAATATGTACTTTGTCTGTTTTTATCTGGTGCTATCTTCAAATTCAAATCCTAATTAAATTTAATAACTCTTTTTGTACATACCTACTTGGGTTTTGAATCTATGACCTAAGCATTACAAACATGATCAAGTTTGGTTGACGGTTAATGGTACATTTTTTTGTTGATGGTATATTTTGTCCAGGGCTAAACATAAATAAAAACTATACTTGACAACTATTTTTTTAGCAGAGCAGCTACATAGTTATGTATTTTGGGTTTAAAATATAAAAGTACACAAGTATCCATAGCAGTCTTAAAGATCCATTTTGGTTCTGGCTATTAATTCTGTGTTACGGGCCACGATACGATAGTCAGGGTGACCCAAATAAATCATGGCTATATTATTGTATTGTATTGAATAGGTACTTGACGAATTTTAATAAAAAATAAGAATATTAATGTACGGGCATGTGTGTAGTAGTCTATGTAAAGAGGTATTTTGGGATATTGGTTGGCGTCAACTTGTTTGTAGGGCTTAGCTCTGCCAAAAATTGCGGTGTCTGAATTGTCTGAACAGCAAACCCCAAAAAACCACTTAGGCTTGTCTTTTTTACTTCGTATCAATTGAATATAAATGGTTTTATCTGTCTGCTATTTGTCCTTTTCATGGATCATGATTTCCTCTCAATAAGTTTTCATCTTTCCAAGAAAGATGCCATTCATCCTCAGAAAATAAAAACGAAAAGCATATTTGGTAGAGAGAAAAAACGATGATCGTGACCAGAATTCTGTTTTGCAGAGATTTCCTTTTTGTTCATCAGATTCATAACAAGTGCTTCCAAATAGTTTGGGAAAGATTTAGTTTGGTAATATCAAGGACCAAAAACTATTATGAGAGAAATACACGAGAAAAAAAATTACTCCCCCACACATACAAGACTCACCAACCCATTTTCTTAAAATTGTTATTTCTTTGCTACCAATAACATGCTTATATAAGATTGTCTACATCACCTATCGCTTGTACTAAAAACAGAATTTATTAAAGTTGTTTCGTTGTACAAATCTTCCTTAAAAATTCATACTTTTTACCACATAAAAAACTTTTTTTTTTGGCTTATTCGCCAGAGAGAAAAATGGAAGCCTCTGGAGAAAATGGCAAGAAAAGAAATCACTATAAAATACATTGCTACACTTGATCAAATGAATCTTGAATTCTAATGTACCGTATCACATGAATCGGAGACCCTTAAAATTTTCAAGGAAATTCTTGATTTTCTGCATCAAAATCAATTGGAATGGATACAGTAAATTATAATGATGAATGTTATGATGCTATATTCATGCTCACACACACACACACACACACACACACATTGTCTTGCATAAAGGTAGCAAAAAAAAGAAGAAAAAAATAGTTATCTTCTTTGCTCGCTGCTGTGTGAAAACGAAAAAAAATGTTTACCTCCTGAATTATGGAACTGAGGCTCGAAGGGGAACGACTATGATTATAAATACCTAAAGTCTACAGAAAAAAAGGCTTGCCTTTCTGTGAAAAAAAATCCTTTACTCGGTTTCTGTCAGACATAAAACAGCTTGGATGACATTCAAGGAACGTCACTATCTACCTAGGAAACATAAAAGACTTCTCATTTCATCCTTCCACTAACACGTTGCTGCGGGCAAAACCCTAATATTTTTTTGTCAAGGATTATGAAAACGAGATGCACAGTAATGAGAAGTTGAGAGCATGAGATTTATAAAATATTGAAGACAGATAAGATTTATTGTGAATTAGGAGTAACTATAGCACTATGATAGGAGTGTGGTTATTTATTTACAATGATGTACTACATTGTACATTATGTGTATATTATACACAATGCACATTTTTGTAATCAGCATAAAAATTGTAGCATCTTCTTATCTTCTTGTTGTTGTATTGTAGGTGTATATATGTTTTATTAATTTACGTGGTGCGCCAAGTATGGGCCCTCAAGCATGAAAAGTGCAGACAGGGAACGGTGATTATGTTGTATCCCGCTTTGTTTTCGATGAAAGCATAATACATTGTACGAAATGGTGAAAGTACGTACTACATGATGGCATTCTATTTCCTTTAATGTATGAATATTGTACATTAAGGGATCAAATATACATTATGTAACGTAACGCCAAAAAATTCATTCCCACGATTCTGCTAATGGAGATTGGATACAGGGATTTATGATCACAGTGGAACCGGTCACATTGGACGTATTACAAGCTATTTTTATGACCTGTCAGCTTATACCTTGCAAAAATTAGTAAAAAAATAGGAAACAAATTGCGACAAAAGCAAAGAAAAAGGAAAGTTTGTAAGAGTGTAAACACGCCATGCCATTAACATTACACGTATGAAATTAAGAAAATCTCTGAAAAATAAGCCTTCTTTGCTGATTTACAAAAGAAAAGGGATTACTACGGGATAATATTTGTGTAAAAATGTCACAGAATGATCGTAAAGCTTAAATTGGATTTGTTATGAGTGGGAACAAAAATAATTGGAGACAATAGAGAAATGCATTATTTTATTTCACTATCGCGTAATTGATTACATTCATTTGTTTTCCTGTACTGAATCATTTGTCCTGACTAACTCAAATTGGAATACACGGGAAGTTACGTCCATTTTTAGAAAAGGTTTCAAGATGTCCAATTTATTTCAAGTACTATCAATACTGCGTCAGCCATTATTATTGTATATTGTATAATACCTACGCATGTCGCTAATGAAATTATACCAAAATGAGATTATATCAAACTAAATAGTAAACTAGCATCGCAAGCACGAGTTCAAAGAGAACATTACTACATGCGACATGACTTAATGGGTCCACAAAAAAACATCACATCACATCTCTAGCATCTTACTTGTCAAGGCAGGCCTAGCTGGAGTCAAATTTGACGAAGGAGGAGGATAAATAAAACATTGTGCTTTTGGATACCGACAAAACACATTTTTGGTTTGTCAGGCTGGTCGTGCGCAGAAATCTACGTAAAAAAAGATAAAATAAATAAGTAGACTCGTGCTTTTAAAACAAAAATGCAACATAAAAGCATATATAAACGTTAATGGGAGACATAAAAATGGAAGCTGAAAGAATAGCTCAGAGGAACCATAAAAATCTGATCTCTCTCTCTCTCTATTCCGCTAAATAGGAAATGAAACAGGAAATGATATGGCTTGTGCATTGTATAAAAAGTTACCTATTATACATATAACAAGAGACGTCTCTTTTTTCTATACACAACAATTGCAAATATATCCATATACACTCACATGTATAATAGTAATATTTCGTATTTTTATACTAGCCGCATGACTGAAATTATAAATGGGTTAAGTCACAGCGTCCCTTGGAGTATCGTCCTTAATACTACACGGAGCGCACAAAATTTAAAGAGCGCTGCTCTGCTGCATTGCGCGAGAAGACTAAAAATTATATGTTGATGAGGCTGATAGGTATATAGTATTTCGTGAAGTGAGTCTTAATATTACATATACGTGAGCCATAACTATTTCATATAGCTGTACAACGGAGAATCTGTTGAACAGACATGTATGCATGTATAGTATTTATACTCTTTTTCGAAAGTTTCCGTTAATACAGGCAGAAGAACTGGGTCCAAAACCCTTTTGTCCTTCAACTGCTCATTCATTACTTTGCTAACTAGTTAGACCACGTTAGACAGTGAATAGTTTTAAAGCCTCTTATCCAGAGATCTGCTTTGAGTGCTTTTTGAGCAGTGCTGCATGTTCACGGTAGCAACAATACTAAAACACTTTCATCAACAAAGGTCCTTGTTCGTTCCGTGCCCATTGGAATCATCCATGTGTTGCATGTCATCTTTAAAAAGCCTTTTTGATTACAATGGAGATTAATGAATGTAAGGAAAGTAGATGATGTAAAAAAACGTTAATGCCTAGAGATCCTCTTGCACAGTCACTTGAGAAAATTGGAATGCTAAGAAGGTGGGTTTAACCCGAAAAATACAGGCTTATTCCATCAGCAGTAGTATGTATATATGTTTTTATAAGAGGAAAAACTCTTCAAATCTTTGGGTTTCCCACTACTCTCTCTCTCTCTCTCTGCTTCGCATATCTGTTTGCATTGTTATGTAAAGTACATTAAGTGTATATACAAGTGTAGCACTACATTATACGGTCGGTTTTTTTACTACAATATGTGCAGACAAAGCTAATAAAAATGTACGTAAAAATACGTCCAATGTACGATATTTTTTTGTTCAGGTATTAGAAAAAACAGTAAATGCCTGGCCTTCTGGAAAAACATTTAAGCTCCTTTGCAACAGAGACTGAAATTCGGCAGTGTTTTGTAGGAAAAAGGAGAGAATTGTTAGGAAATAAACCCAGGATTTCAAAAGGGAAAAAGGAATTGATGGGAGTGGAATATAAAAGGACCAACAAAATAACTTTGTACTATAAACAAATACGAAATTGTACATTATTTTTTTGGGCACAGACAGGAAAAGTGAAAGTGAGTGTCATCATCATCAACATAATATATATATATGTACTCAATTCTCATGGATGGACTTGAAAACATCAGAATGAGCTGATGACCCTACATGCAATATTCTTAAGAGCTCTTTGTGCGTAATGCTTCGTAATACAGAGTCCGTAATACGGACTCCGTATAGTCATATAATAAACACTCTTCTCTCCCGAGTTTTACAATTCACCTGTAAAAGCATATAAAAGCATACAGATATACGGGAATTCGTGCCAATGGTCCATAAGTACCAACAACACAATTTGTTGCTACAATGTATGAGGTATTTAGGAGGATCATTTGTAGTTGTTACTTGCACTACAGATTACGTACATATCACTCGAAAACAGACACCTCTAGTAAGTAAAAGTAAGTAGGGATGTATCATCAGAACAAAGAGAGAAACTGACGCCAGGTACATAAGTACATATACCTACGTAAGCTTATATGCGTCATCATGACAAAGAAAAGATGACTGTGTCCTGATGGAACTACTTTGAACCCTTTCCATCAACAAGAGGCGTGTAAATATATACGTGTGCTGCTTCTGCCTACTATCATCCTTTTTTATAAGTAAAATTGTTTCTCGAAAAAAAAAATTTATGCGTGAAAGCAAACCAGTTTGAGAAATAAAATGGTCCACGCATTCATTTGTCAAAAGAAGATTTCCATTTTATGGGATACATGCAGTTAGAATATGCTCAAAAGACATCAAGAAGCAACTTTATACAAAATATATTTATTCGTAATGTAACTTACTTAGGCATACTGCAATATGCTTCGTGAGATTTTTATGTAAAATGTAAGACATATTATGCCAGTATCAAAAGCAAAGTATGATAGCAATAATCATATTACTCTGTATACAAATGTTGTATAGGAATATATTGTGTGATTGAAGTGAAAAAGATATGATGTATGTAGGTATGTATCTTATACCACAATACATAGTCCCTTTTACCTGCCGGAATGCCGGTTGAATACCTGAAATGTTTTCGCCAACTTGACTGCCTCAACATCTTATTTTACTTAAGTAGATCTAAAATGGGATCATTCACTCGCGAAATACCCCTCAATTCCTTGTAAACGTGACTGCATTTTTTTTTGTTCCATGGTGTCACTGATGGAAAAAGTGTGTGTATTTATCTAAGGATTTTTTTCTTCTCTTTAGTGCTAAAAATCTTTTTCTTTCATCTTCCAATTCTACCTGCACCACAAATAATCCCATTTCATGATTCTCCAAAGTGCAATTGTTCCATTACTACATTTTCACCTTTGGCTGTGATTTATTTATATATATAATGCATATATAATATATTATATAGTCAAGTATAGCCAACATAAATCCTTCAAATCAATTTATTTCATCAAGATCAAATACACTTGCGACTTTTTGTATCACAAGTTCCATTTAAGTATTTGAGCAACTTTAAAGATTCCCTTGCAAATGCAAACAAAAGCTGCCGGTATTGAAAGCTAAAGACCCCTGAAAGAAGAGAGTGTCCGTAGAAAGTTTAAAAGGTATTTTAGGTATTTATATAAAATGATTCAGATTTACTTTCACTTTTGAAAACTTTTCTTTTTGTCGTCTTTTATAAAAAAAGAAATGCTGATGGTGGTGGTCGGTGTCATTGCTACTGCTACACAGGTATGTATACATCTTTACTACAAATATAATAAAATAATATCCCTCTGTTCTCAGGTAGACGACATCATAAAGATTTTGTCCCACTACCACAACTCATCCTGTAAGAGGAAACGGTGGTAGTGTTTTGTCTGCTGCTGCTGCCTTTTAGAAAAGAAACCCTTGAATCTATTTCTGTTGCTTTCTTGTACGGGTACAAATAATAGTAAGGTGTTATAACAAACACCCATCTCTGTATCCTCTGTAAATCTACACAACCACCAGTACCTACCTACTACTATCACAATACTAACCAACTAACCACAAAAAAGTAAGCTGATACCTCTCTCTCTCTCTTCTCTATTTCCAATAAAAATCCTACTTTATTTTACAGTATCACGTTTCTTTTACTACTACATTTTCTTTACTTTTCTTGCCTAACCAACCAGTGCAGTAGTAGTGTACCAGTTCATGAGGGAATATAAGTGTATAAAGAGACAGCAGTCAGTCGTAAATATATTATGCGCTTATAATCTATTATGCTCCCATACTCCATTCACATTCTTTTTTTTTTGCTATGCATTTGATTTCTTTTTTCTCTGCTTTTTTCTTTATACCAGATCCATTTTTGGTGCAAGTTTTGTTGTGTACAAGTGTTACAGACTGCGTGCCCGTTTCCGGTGTGCTTTCACAAAAAAAAAGAAAAAAATATACAATGGGACATACTTTTTCCCTCAAAGAATCAATTTTCTTAAACTGTTATAAATATGTATGTGTATATACCACATTTTCTTCTTCTGTCTCTGTAGTAAATGTGTTCTCATGAATATTTTGTATACAAACAACAACAACAACAACAACAGGACAAGAATTACTCAAGTATATATTGATTTGCCCATTGTTATAGCGGAAGATTTCTTTTTTTTTTAAACAGACTTGTTTCTAATAATGTTACACAGACGAGCCTGTAAACAATGAAGATTTAAGGCAGAAAAACAGACTGCGACTGGCACGATTTCCGAATCACTAAACACATTTATTACACTTATAATGGACTTTTGTTGGTTCACATTTCCATTTATAGTTGACGAAATTATGCCAAGTGTGCCTTTTTGTATCTGGCTTGCTGTGACTACTGTATATATTGAGGAGGTACTATTCGCATGTTTCCCACGCGCGCGTTTAGTTGCTTTTTATGTGAACAAAAATGCAAGGAAAAAGCCACATTAAATTTCTAGCCAAAAAAATCCTTACCCACAAACAAATAATAGCACATCTTTTTAAATAAACAAACATTCTTAATGGAGCATTTGCACTGATTTATTTAATGGCTCCAGCAGCACCTTAATTAATTAGCATTCGTATATCTTAATTAGGAAATCCACATTTCTACCTATATTACATAGCTCAGTGTATACAACATTGTGTCTTGTATTGCACATTTCATTGTTTCCTTTTTACTTGATGTTGTCCTCAGAGTGTCACTCAACACTGTTTTGTGTAGTGTCCTCTCTTTTCACCTGCTATCTCTCTCTCCACAACACACACAAAAGGCAAGGTTAAACGACCAGGTAAGAAGACCAGGCACATTTCAACATTTCAAGTTGATTCACTTTATAATCTGAGAAAAAATGGATTTACGGGAAAAGCGGGGGAGGAGGGGTGTAGTTTACTTGATGTAAATAACATTGACAGGTTCATATCATTGTGTCTAAGTCCAAGGGTTTTGGGTTTAGGGACTACAAAACAAACGACAAAGCAGTATACAAAGCAAGCGACACTATACACTTGTGTGTTTATATAACACCAAGCTTAGAAGAATATTTTTTAGCTTGCTTGTTTACTCCACTTATCTCCTTTTTCCTTTGTGACTATGTGTGTTGTAGTGTTGAAGCAGAGAATGTGAAATATTTTATGTTTTGTGCCAAAAAAGGAATAGAAGCAAGGAGAAGAGAAAAAAACAGAGGGACTAGGAAAACTCCTCAGCATCTTTGGGAATAGTCACAGTGAGAGTCTACTGTTGCTGGTGGAAAGAGGACGGTTGTAGAGCTAGCAGTTGCACCAGCATAAGGAGAAAGCAGTGTTAAAAAATATATAGGCAAAGATAAACTTTTTTCTTCTCTTCGGGACTAAAAAGAGTGAGTCTACTGAAAAGGAGGCTTTACGGGGGAATTTGAAATAGGAATAAAATATTGTTACCAATGTTTATGGTTGACTAGACTGGGTGGTGTGATGTGGTGTGTGTGGTAGGTGGTTCGTTTTGTGAAAATCAGAATAATAATAACTGTAGAAAACAGACTTTGTTATTTTGTTCCATTGAGAGAATCACTTGAAGCAAAGTTTTACTAAACACAAAAGCAAAAACAAAATCCAGCTCCACAGGGGGAATTTGAAATAGGAATAAAATATTGTTTCAATGTTTATGGTTGACTAGACTGGGTGGTGTGATGTGGTGTGTGTGGTAGGTGGTTCGTTTTGTGAAAATCAGTATAATAATAACTGTAGAAAACAGACTTTGTTATTTTGTTCCATTGAGAGAATCACTTGAAGCAAAGTTTTACTAAACACAAAAGCAAAAACAAAATCCAGCTCTGCCGCCGCCGTCCTCGTCTTCTTTATTACATGTGGCACCGCTGTGCATTTACTCCAGAAAAAGGACTCTTTGTGTTCTACAAGCTTGTAAAGCTATCCTCGCACGGGGAATAATTCTATAATTTGCGATAAATTCTAATTATTATTTCACGTTTTATACTGCAAGTTGTTATTTAGAGAGTGGAAGACCAAAAATTAAGTCAGGGACAAACTTTCTTTTTCAAGGGTACACATAGATAGATAGCTGTTGCTTTTCATTTACTCACTAGACATTTAGTAGAAAACATTCATTGCCTTTTTGTAAATCAACTCAAGAAAATTGTTTTTGATGAAAATAAATTAAAAGGAAAATTAAAAGTAGCGCTGTGCCAAACCTTACAATCCTTTTTAAACGTTTTCAGATTACATTTGATAAATTATAACAACAATTCAATTTACATTAACATTTAACATTAATAGCTAGAGACACCTGCTTTTACTACTCATGTTAGCGTCATCAAATGCCACCACTTGTGTCATACGAAAGTGTGCATATTTTTTACTAAAAGTGAAATTTTATCCTATCCGTGAATACATCTTAAAGCATACAGTACTTATGTAGTTCACGGCATATTTTTCATACAAAAAAAGTAGCATTTTCCCATGAATACTCTAGCTTTATATTTTCCCCCCATTTACAATCCTTCGAAAAAGGAGCAAGTAGTGTCGTCGGCCAAATTAGCAAGTGAAAGTCAAAATTTGACATATTTTATTACGCCATAAATCATCCTTGAGATTTTTCTACAATTTTTCAACTGTGCTAAAAAAAGATGGGAGTCGCATTTGGAGGACAGACGTTGTCTGTCACTTGGAACCTTACCGCCATCGGAATCCTTTTCATTTTTGTTCAACTCGTTGGAACGTAAGTCACTTTTTTTACTTAAAAAATCTGTTGTATATGGGTATACAATGCTTGAAACAAAAAGATATGAAAATAATTATTATTAGACAGCATGCTAGAAACAAAACGCTTTTCTCCAACTCTTCCGGATTTTTTATCGTTTTCTTTACACAAAATAACAATATTACTTGCATGTTGTTATCTGAGGGGGGAGTAGAAACTATTTTCTGGTCGAGTGTTTCTTCGGGACGGCGTGACATAATGCAATTGAAACAATTTCTCATAGTCAATCTCCAATATATTTATGTACATACTAGAACAGGGGGTATTGAAACACACATGGTGGTTTTGCAAGTGGCGACACAGACACACTGCACTGATTGATTTTTAACCTACCTGCAGTCATATTTGACATAGCAGTAGTATAAGTGGGAAAGTTGAAATGAATTTTTCGTGATAATATAAACTCTATCAAATTACATACGGAAAGGGTATGAACTCACGAGTAACATTCAAGTTATTATTGCATTTATGAATGACTATAAAAGTTTTCCTCAACTCAAGTTCCAATATTTATTGTATTTTTGGTGTAGAGAACCATCAAACAGATTCATTCTTCGTCTTGTTCGGCCATTAACCTCCTGGCAATATCGAATGTTTGATTTCTCTCATCTTACCAAATGGGATGTCCGCTAACAATGACAGGGTTTTACAAAAACCTAAAAAAAACAGTTACATATTTACACATTTTTTAATATCCTTTTGTGAATGTAGTTCATTCTTGAGAATATTACATGTATTGCGAAAATTATGTTCATTTTCAATTGTCCTTTTTTGACCTGTCCGTTTCTCGGAAATGGTTGTCAATGGGTGCGCACGCGGGCATTGCTCGTGCAGAAATATCGAAATACATATATCACAGCAAATAATGTCACTAGCACTCAATTCAATGATGGTATAATAAACTGGAGGCTGAGGTAACAGAAAGCGAACTTGAAAGGTTACGATGCTTGGGTCATCATGTCACCGTTTTGATGGGAAAAGAGATAAAAAGGTTTGTGTGTGTGAACGGGTAAAGAGATACGCATACTATTACCACTGCAAAATACATCCTCTAAATTTTCAGTAATCCGATTCCCAAAGCACCCGTTTCATTCACCACATGACATCATTAATCCAACGGTTATACACACAAACCAAACACATATAGAGGTGGTTAGCCAAGCACAGGAGACTCCAGACTTTCTCTGGATGGTGTGCCTATGGTTTTGGGATAGTAGTGGTTTGGGGAGAAAGGAGATACTTTATGTCCAACTTTCTCATAAAATCCATAGATGCTTTATTTGGCCATACATTATTCAACAGCATCAGCTACT
>JAITYZ010001857.1:0-12848 GCA_027744595.1 Paronellides praefectus
ATAGCAGTAGTAAGTACAAAACAAGCTGGTGTCATTTATACTTATTTGTAGCACTTTCATGTGTGTTATATGGCTGTATCATACAATGATATTATGCTTTGCAGAAAGTGGAAAGCAAACTAACAAACAAGTTTCTGGGATAAAATGGCTGCAAAGATGAAAATGATAGTAGTTTTGTTTGGTTTTGGATGTCGTCGTCGTAGCAGTAGTTGTTGTGAGTCGTGAAGAAAAACTAAAATACTACAATAATGTGTGTGGTGTCGACATATATGGTTCAGTTGGAGTACATGAAATCCCTAGTAAAACAAAGAGAGAGAGAGAATTATGAGAATCCCTGGGTTCTTTACAACATATCATACGAGAGAAAAACAAGAAGATATAGAAAAGGAGATGAAGAACAAATAAATATACACACACACTGAAATTTTGTAATAATCTTCTGGTGTCTAGGAAAAAACAGCATCATCACACAGCAGAGTGCTGGACGGCATGGAGTGTGTGTGGAAGAGTTTTCCCTTCTTTAGGTCGCTATTATTATTACCAGTAGTATTTTAGCTGGTGAATCACACTACCCCTCTCTCTCTTGTTTCTCTTTCCAAAGAGAAGTTTCAAGAATTGGTTGGTTTGGGTTGGTACTGTTGGTAGTATATAGTGGCAGAAAAAAGGAAGAGGAAAAGTTGCATGCATTGCAATTGTAATATTTATTGGGAAACTTTTTTGAGAACGTTTATGAATGTTATTGTTTATGGTTTTCATAGTTTTGTTCCATAAATTTCATCCATTTTCTCTTCTTTCTTGCTATTTTGTTTTCTACATGGCTCAAAAGACAAAAAAATGACATGCCTAAATAGAAAGGATTCATTGAAAAGTGTATTACATTTATAGTACATAAGGTGTACAAACATACAGAGGTGCATATAATGCATAGGCCTGTTCAGAGTAGAGATCTATGTACCTACCAGGGTACATTTTATAGAAGCAAATAATTTATACGCGATAACAACTTGAAGAAATGGGGGAAAAAGTAATACACACGTTCCGCAGAAAGTTCCATTTTTTCCACGGAACCCCACAAAAAAACAAAAAAAGTTTATTGTATTCGCCAAAAAGTGAAGAAAATATAAAAAGTTTTGTGTTTTTTTCTTAGGGGAGACGATGAGAGAGAAGAAATGGGGAGAGATTACAATCATAACAAATAACCTAGTAGAGTGGAATTATGGCAGCTGTGTAGACGAAATGAGGAAGAGACGAGGAAGACGAAACAACGAGAGAGAGAGAGAGAGGCATTAATGATTTCCCACATTTTGAAAGGAAGGAGAAGGGGAAATTTATATTGGCACATAAAACAATTCCCCATTTCTCCGCTTTCTTCTTTTTTCTCCCCTCTACAATTCCTCCTGACTCACTTTGCAATAATAATAATAATGCAGACATAAGCACAAAACAAAAACGTATAATAGCAAAAGTTGTTGTGCACATACAGCATACATAGGTCTGTATGGGTGTAGGATATAAAAAAAATCATGGCGGAAATGTACACAATATTTCATGAGGTGAGTGCCATTTTACACAAGTATAACGACGTATATCATTTCTATATCAACTTTGTCTTTTTTATCATCAGCAAGGTTCCTTAGCCTCGTTGCGTACGTTGCTGAGTATTTGTGTTTGATGATGACTGGTGCAATTGTTAGCTCTTTTCCCCCTTTGAATATTGCGATGCTAACGTGCAAAATTATGGAAAAAGGGAGAAAGGGCAAAGTGGCAACAAAAACGACTTGGCTCTTTTGTATCGCACATTTGTACAAAGAAACAATCTTTTTATTATGTACTTTCCTTGTACCGACAAAGTAATATGGCCAAATGGATTTTGCCGACTTCAGCAGGGAAGTTGAGGAAAACGAGAAATATCATACGAATTTATAAAGTTGCACATAAATCTAGGTAAGCTTAATGTGCGTACGCAGCAGTACACTATACACACATTATGCTTTATGGGCAAAAGGGAATCAGTGACTGAGTACGAAAGAGGTTTTAACTAAAGTAAATGTACAAATTACATAGGTGTATGGGTTTGGATGTCTACGTTTAAAGAACACAAAACCTACAATGATAATATTTTGTTCCGCTGACTGACTGATTTGAGTATCCCTATATATTTGAGTTTGTATTTTGTATCAAACTCAGTTTAAAAAACCTCAAGATGAATTACGATGGATTTGCTAACATCTGCGAACTCTCGTGTCTACAAAGGGGTGCTTAGAGCTGGATGAATAACGAGTATCGTTATACCAATGTCAATCTATTTTCCTCTGGTGGACTTAGCCCAAGAAATAGATATTATTATTATTCGTCTCTGAAGAAGATCTCTGGTGGAATTATGCTCCTGCTACCACACAAAAAGATCTCATTTCACTTTCATAAAAGAGAAAATATCTACCATATTGCCAGCCTGCTTTAATGTGTACAAGGTATAGCGAGTAAAAGAGGAAAGTTGTATGTTGGTCGGAAAGGTCTAGGTTTCCTCTTTGTGAAGACGCTTCCTTTATTCTTGTGAGCATCTATAAATATTATTATCTTCGTTGATGATGTTACCTTTTTATGGTAGTAGCCATTATTATTCTACAAGAAACATGTTCTTATTTCCTAAATAAATTGCTTGACATACATAGGTACATACTATAATGCTCTTGCTTCCAATCTTATCCAGAATAGGGAATGTATAAGTACCAATGTTCTTATATGTTTTTAGAGTGGATACAAATCGGGGAGAACCACAGAAGCGGATTTTGTGGAAATTTGACTCTCAAGCGAAATCCGGAAGAAGAGGCTAACGCAGGCCATTAATATCAACAACTATACATATTATATTCCTTCTACACACACAGATGATGCTGATAGTTTGTAGTTGAATATATAAGATAGGTTGAGTACGTGTGTAGTTCAAAAGCGGGAAACGGATGAACTGGTTCATATTTCTAGCATTTCAGCAACCAAAAATATCATCCAGACACACCCACACACCGACAGACGAGAATGTACCCCCATTTCACTGAACCTGTGGGGCCAGTTTAATCGCAAATCTTTATGTTTTTCTCTGTGTGCCTTATTCCATATTGTACATCTTCTCGTGTGTGTATACGTATCTTGCTCCTTTTGTTATTCATTATGACAATTTATTCGATTTTCTCTGTGCTGTGTGTCTAAAGTAAAATACAGCATGGTATTCTGGCGGAGAAAAGGAGCAAAGCAGAGAAATATGTGTAGTGATTTTGCTTGCTATTTTTCAATTCAACCGAAAAGATAAGTGTGCTGAGTGTATGTTTTTCATGTATACCCTATTGAACATAGTTATTACGTATTACACTGCCCAACTCCATTTTGTGGATTACTATCTTCTTTTTTAGAGCGACTAAAACCTGCAAAATGTGTGTATGTGCACGTTAAAAGTAGGACATAAAAATTGCTGGCTACAAAGTTTATACGCGGATAGTAAACCCTTTGCAAAAAACAGTGTATATTTTTTATATTGTAGATAGTAGTAACAAGAGCAGAGAGAAATGTAGGAAAGGATGTTTCCAGAGTAGACAAGGTAGACTGTGGCACTTGCCATTTTCAAACTTGATCAATATTCCCATAAACAGAAAAAATACGATCCGTAAAAAAAATGTACATGACTCAGGAAACTTTCATGTGAGTAAAGTTATCCAGTAAAATGGAGACCGAGAAGGGAGTAGTACAGACCGAATGTAAAGCTTTAGCTTTCACTTATATACAACAGTACATATTATTATGATTGTATGTAGGCACCTGCGTTATTATTGTTGACGGGCTACAAGCGAGGAGAAGAAAAAAAGACGACAGAGAAAATGTACAGCAATAACTGGTGATAAGCTTGCAAAATCCCACTTACGTCAGCTTTACGACTTACTTCATCCACCAACGAGACCTTTCAAGAAAAAATATATTTATGCCACTATAAATAGCCTAGGGCTCATGGCTCATGCACAACAATGTAAAGTTAAGCGTTTAGAAGAAAGTTGGATTTTTTTTGCTTTTTATATTGCTTTGGCGTGTAAAGAAGAAACGATATGGTAGTAGTAGATAATTTACATAGGTCTTCGTGAACTTTCCAATTTATTTTCTTTTTTGTGATATACCTAATATAACATAAATAAACGATTAAAATGGTCAAAGTGACTGAATTGTATTGGAGCCCAAAATTAAATTTAAAAATGCAAACTTTCGAACAAACTTGATCGTAAAATGTTAGAATAACAAAGTAGGTTAAAGAACATTTTTAAGGAGATCTTTTTGCAATTTTTAAAGCAAAAATAAGTAAAGTTGCTCTTTTGCATAAATAAACAAAATATGGCGCCGTTATATTATTATAATTCTCTTATAGGATTTACTGACCTAAAAGGTTGACGTTGTCCTTGTCGTGTTTCATGTAGATATGCATGTGCGAAAAAATGGATCAGCTAGGTAGATTACTTTATTGACAGAAATTAACTACATTTCACAATTTTCATGCAGAAAGTGACAAGCAAGTACCGTGTACAACGTGAAACGAAACCTACATAAAAAATCGGTAAATTGTGCTACAAATAATGAAAGAGAAATTAACACGATGATCATTCATTATGTGTTTCACCAACAAAGACGGGGAAAGTTAGACAAACAATGTGAGTAGTTTACAAAGCAGAACATTGACTTTCACTGCCACCTTGTGTTATTATGCTGAACCATTGGAAAGTAACGAAATTTAATTTCCAGAAGCCACGCTGCTTCTGGAAAGATGTCGCTACACGTTTGTTGTGGAACCGAGAAAAGTAGAAAGTACTCAGCCTTATTCTCGGGTCTACATTCTACATTGTGTACTATGAAAAGCACAAGACCTTGCAATCTTGCTCACTGGGTGGCGACAAAGTGTATCTATATGTTTTGGCAGCAAAACTGGATGTCTCACATTTCACAAATCCAAACATGTTACTGTATGAAGCAATGAAGCATGCAACATGAAATGTGGTATATAAATATATGAAGTACATGTAGTGGATATTATGTATTGGTGCAATGATTTGAATAAATATGAACATGAAGATGCCAGATATTGAATAAAACAAATGATATAAAACAAATTTTGTCACCCATCCATGAGGAATGATTGTGCGACCCCACGTTGTCCAACTCTCCATTTCTTTTCACCTTTCGCGTTCAGATAAATTTAATGGTCCAAAATAATAGATATCTTTGTTTAGTCCAAATGTATAACGGAAGACCGTATTGACTTACCTGAAAATCAAACAAAAAACACATTTATAAACATTTTATTTAAGATTTATCTTTAATTTCTTAGGGTATTCAATCAAAGGTTAAGCATGAGGCCAGAGAAACACCAATACGGCGAACCATATATTACGCAAAATTGATCTAACCAGCAGGGCGGATATCTTTCTGGGGCGAAATAATAATAATGGCGTGAAAGTTGAAAGACACACACAAGGTCGTATTTTCAGTTTGAATTTTGTGTATAATATATGCTTGTACTAAAATAAATCCCTATATTTTCTTCCCAGCAACAACAACAGGTGCAAGTATCAAAATAAAAAATGTTTTTCAGGATTTTCTATTCTCATTTCATTTCCTGTGTGTGTTATATTATATCATGTGTGCTTTAAATCCCACATCTTCTAGAGAGAGCTGAGCTGATTTTTTTCCTTGTCTGTATATTGAGTCAAGTATTATTCCTATCATGCATGCATTTTAAAAGTAATACCAATTTCAGCCTCAATTTCGAGGGCCATGACATGGCAAGATTTACTCCTTTTCAAGATGATGTATTTTCCGGAAAATATCCATTGTCTCTCTTTCTTTCAAAGAGAAAATGGATTTATGTATTTTTTAGATGAGTATATGGGCTTTACTCTTACTTTACTCGGAGAAAACTCTTGGTTCACACAGCAATTTACCTCTAAGTGAGCCATGAAAAGCATAAAAAGTATATAAAGGAGCATTTTATATTATTATTGAACAGATACATGTACCTATATACTTTTATATAATAGGTATGAATGTATGTCTTCATCATCCATACTGCCATTTTGCGAAGATTGATATAAAATCCCGGAAGTTATGGAAGAGCAGCTTTCTAAATCAAAAGTCGTGACTGTTGTACATTTCCCCTCTTTGAATACAAAAACGGAGAAGAGGCAAAGAAAAAATACTTTGGTATCTAAAGCTGATCAGCAAACTATTTACCAATCTCTCTCGTTTCATTCTTCACTTGCTTTCACGAGGATACTTAAATATACGTCCAATGTCCGCCGATCCATCTTATTGTTTGGTTTATGGATCAATCCTGGAAAATGGGGCTGTGAACCCCAAAAAACTCTAGTAAATGGATGCACATTTCCCTCCTTATATACATACACGTAGTACTTTGTACTTACAACTTACATAAGTAATATGATTTCTCCACCACACCACCACACCACACTGTGTGCATTTTAGCAGTTCATTCCTTTCACGTGAGTTAGATGGAAAGTTGAGAGAAAAATTCAAGTGCATCCCAAGATAAAAAAAAAAAAAAATAGAATATAAAAAGCTTTCTTCTTCCACTTTTATACTTTCTCTCTTCGCTTCCATTTTTCACTAGGCAGACAAGCAAAGAAAAATGCATTCAAGCAAAAAGAATTGTTCAGCCCGAACATAACACTTTTTTTATTTTCTTGTAAAATAGTGAAAATAAAGTATATGTACTACATATTTATATACGACGAATATTATGTGATACGCAGCAGCACGCACACAAAAAAACATGTTATAATATGTATTTAAGTATAAAAAATATTGTAATATGCTGCTAGGATGGTTATCTTCATGCCTGTTACCATCCCATACGTTCTTATTTACAAGAGCATTGACTTGGCCTCTTACAATATTTTACGAGCTTTTAGTGCAATGCATTCTCCTCCTCTTTCAACTTTTATTTTTTTCCAAGAAGAGAGTTTTTTGCTTGGTGTCTTTAGGGAGATTGAATTGTGTAAGGTTTCCACAATGCCCACACCATTAGCAGAGTAGACAAGACCAAAAGACCAGTTTTTTTATCTAGCCATTCAATTCATCACAGGAAAACGAGACATTCTCAACCAGCCCAGCTATCCATCCATCCACCTGACCCGTACGAACAAAAGACACATGCTTTTGCGAAGGGAAATTTTATTCAACTTTTCTTTCCAAAAGGATTCCTAGTTGAATTTGGTTGGGTTGGAGAATTGAATGACTTTTTGCTTTCAAGAAAAGATGCGGGTCCATGAATTTTTGATTTCTAATAATAAATGGAATATTCGGAAATGGGAAATGTCAGGGGGTTATCATCGATGTGATTAGCGTGTCATATTGCCCCTACAATCTCACTTGTTTGAATATACTTCAATTGGATCGACTACTTCTTGAATCCAAATAGCTTTTGTGCACAACGAGCAGAAAGGAGAAAAAGTGATTTTCCTAATGCAAAAAAGGTCCATCACATGACCCAATGTTATGTATGACATGGGTAAAAGGATTGTCGACTTTGGTACTTTTCGTTTTTGACCACTCGTGAATCAAAATACATCTTGTTACTTTGTGACCACCAAGCTCACTTCTTCAAATTAATCTGAAATGGACACGAAGAAAGAGAATTCATCTCTGTATTCAAATACACAATAATTTGGAAAATTGGTATCATTTTGCTTGCTACCAGCCATTCGATACTGATGCTTGAACAGCAACCAGGGGAAAATATGCCTAGCCAATGGAACAATCACAGCTCCCCCTTGTGGACTTCCTAGCTATTTTGGTTCTGTTTTACTTTGTTTGGTGTTTTTTGTATTAGCGTGTTATATTCTATTATGTCGCAGATGCCAAATAAATATCACAAGATGCTTGCTTCCTGGACAATTTCTTGTTGTGACTCTTATTAAGCAGAGTAAAACAAACTGCATGTCGTAGTGAATTATAGCAACGGACCACTTATTTTTTAGGAGACTTTGCTAATACGTTTGATGTTTGATATACATACATACATAACTTCATGTCATGATCTATCTTTATGTTATGTTTGCGTACCACACCACCACATTTCATGTAAGTTTACACTTACACAAGTTTTAATATTATGTTCACCAGCTGCACTCTCAGACAAAATTTTATGCTCAAATTACAAATTCCACTTTAATTTATCTTAATTTGTCTTGAACAATTGACAAGTGCGACGGAACGTTTTTGTGCCAAAGTTGATGTTTTCTGGTTTGCTTAAAAGCTCTTTCCTCTCATTCAAATGCTTTCCCTCTTTACTTTACTCCCTCACATTCATGTGCTTCCTTTCTCTTAACAACTTTTCTACCCAAACATAACATTTGCAAATATTTACTCTTTATTTTCCATAAAACAAAATCATGGTAGCTCAAAGGAAAGAGAAAGGAAGACGTAAAGTAAAAATTATGTTGTTTGTCCAAAAACTGTCTAGTTGCGTTACATCCGTCCTTTTGCGCCCACGTCCAGCAGCAGCTCCACCACCACACGTCTTTGTGTAGAACTTGGCTTCTTCACTGCTAAATTTATATGCTTATACAGTTGTACTTTGAGCATCATTATTACAAAGGAACGTATTTCACTTAAGTAAAGTAGAAGCAGCTCTCAAAGCATACAAAGCAATAATAATACTGTTTATGGCTACTTTTAAGTCCACTTTGATTACTTTTGTTTAATGTGCACTTTATAGTTTTATACAAAAAGAGATTAGTAATGTTGTGTACATACACCATGCATTGCACGTTTCTGTACTTGTGTTACAACTCGAGCCATTTCATTGCTCCCATACATTAAAAAAGACTTTTGAAAGGATTGAAGCGTTTAATGTAATGTGGTGATTCCATTAAGTCCGATATCCCACTTCAATTCAAGTGGTGGTCTTGTTGTTGGCTTTCCCTTTTTCCCAGTAAAATGACCATCCATCCACAAACATACATACTTGTAATACTTCAACTTCACATCAACCAAAAAATCAATGAAAAGCCCCCCAGTCACTTTTTTATTCTCTTTTTTCCCTAATGTAAAAAAGTGTACTGCTACCCACAACACACAGAAAACTGAATGGAACCAAAATATATTATTATGTAAAAGCAAAAAGATATCATTGTTTACACACATTATCATCACAGTGTATATATCCTCATATCACATATCTTAAAAACTCTCAACAATAATAAATCTTTTGACTGACGACTATTTCTTGAGATTTTTTCCCCCAAGCTCATAGCTTTTTTTTGCCTATTACAAAGTCAAACATATCATATCGTCATCGCTTAATAAGAAACCTGAACCAAAAGCTTTAGACCAAGCCATGTCTATAGAAAAAAAGTCATAAAATATCATACCACCTTTCTCGGTAGTGCAGTATCTTTAAAAAAAACATCCATAAAACCTTCAAACGATAGATGTCCAAAAAAATGTATGAAAGCCCATAAAAATCCTTCTTTTCTTGGAAGAAAAAACATTAAGGTAGTCCATGCATATACAAAGGTGAATGTACAAAGAAGAAAACACAGGATTATGATTGCGGACTGTGGGAAGTGTAAGTAAACATGAGATTGAAAATGGATTGTTAGACGGAGAGAAATGGAGAATGATTTTATACGTAGCTCTTTAGCTGTGCTTCTTTCATTTTCCCTGCGATTTATTTTCTATCTAAGCTTTCAAAAGGAAAAAATGACACTGGGAAAGATGTCTTTCTTTTTTGCCAAACTAATGTATACAGACGGAAGTATTAACCATGCAATGCCAACATCATTATGATAAACATAATGTAAAACGTCTTCTTCTTCCCTTCATTATCATCCATAAACCATTATCTCCTTTCAACGATTTTATTTCAGTATTGGTATTTTTCGGAAATGGAAAATGAAGTAAATTCTCATACATTTTCAAGTAAACATTTTTTTAAAAAATGAGAAGAAAGGGAAGAATAAAAAAGAGAAAGATCCATCAAATAGCCGGTTATAAGCTTTCGATAAAGTAGTTGTCGATAAAGAAAAAAGTTAAATTGGAAAGTATTAAATGTTTTGGGATTGCAAAATGTATAATGTCACGAAAATCATCATAAACATTTAATCTTTTTTAGGTAGGATTCGATGCCAAAATGTATAATGTAATGATCTTCACAAAACCACATTTAAAGAGATCATTCTTCTTCAGTTAAGATTCACAATAGTGCACCTTGTTCACAAACCAAACGCACATTTATTATTTATTTGGAAAATATATAACTTTACTTGGAATCAAAGCTGGGATGGTATTGAATGCTCTTTGTAAATATGTGGAATGATATTCCATCTTTTCTGAATCATAATAATATCGTCGGTGCAATGTATTTACAATACAAAAGTAAGGGTGTGATATGGTAGTCGTTAAAGATGAATTGCGTAAGTATTTATGTACATGTGTAAGAGCATGCTCTGTATTTTTGCTTCACATTTCATTTTTTTACTCAAAATCGGTGCGTGAAACCGTTATATTTTCTCGAGCACTTTAAACTGTCTCATAATATTTTCCCCTTTTCTCACCTTTTAATATATACGTAGTTATATGTGTGAATTTTACTTTCACTATCATGATAATATCTATATAACTCCAGTTTAGCATTATATGGCAATGAGAAAGGAAAAGGAAAGTGGTTTCTCAGTTTTACTTTTTTCCATCAACATCATCATCATCAGACTATCGGTATGATCGTATCGTCGCTATCACTCTCTGGTTTTTTACTTCCCCCTTCTATTTCCTTATTGGAAAATCGTTTATGCACCCACGCATTAAAAAACGACCACACAATATGTGTGAGTGAGAGTGAGTTAGCCTTTATGCCTGCTCCTCGTCAGCGTAATCTTTACTGCCAATCCATTTCCCCTGATTCACTTGCTAGATTCCTTTCCCATAAAATCAGGAAGTGTTGTTATTCTTGTAGTATAACACAAAGGGCATTTGACTTTTCAATTGCATTATACATCTTGCAACAACATGCATGAATATAGTAGCAGCACTATTTTCTGTCTACGTCCACTTACCAAAAGTACTATACACGTGTATTTTTGTGTGGGTGGGTGGTAAAAGTACTAAAATACATATAGGCATATAGGTCAAAGATAAGGTGAACGTATCCACATAAGTAGCATGAAAGTAAAAGCAGAAAATGCAATTTAGCTCTCAGCGTTTTATGACGAATGCAAAACTTATCAAACAAGCCATCCCCCAGAGATATTGAACGATATTACCTATCTTCATAAAATATATATAACCCACTCACTCAACCTTACATAAGCCATACGATTTCTTTTCCTTTTTTAAAAATTGCATAGCAAAACAGATGAGAGAGAGAGAGAGAAAGCAAGTGCTTTGAGTACATACACTTGAGATAATGTAATTTGAGAGCTACTCCTGATTCCGTCTATACCTATTTTAAAATATTTTTTGGGCCTATCTTTATACAAATATATATTTGTATATATGTAGGTATATATGTATATATGTGCGTGTACGTTATGATTATGGTGGGGATATACATAAAAAGAAATACTAGGGAAAAAAATATGGTGATCAAGTTTAAGTTAAAAGGTATTACTACAAGAGTGTGCGGTTGGTTGTTGTCGTTGCACTCTTGACTTGACTGCAAACTGCAATGGGGATAATATTGGTGGTGGTGGTGGCAGCAGCACACACGATGCGGTGTTGTTCGTGGCAAAAACTATATGACTGGAAGTGTAATTCTTAAAAATAAGCCCCTTTACACAAAATTCAATTCCCTCAAAATGACTCCCCCTGCGCTAATAATAGACACTTTGGGAGAAGAATAAAAAAAACTTTCTCTCTGCTTTTTTTTCTTATCACAAAAGTTACTATGCTTTGTATGCACACATTGTAAATACAGCACACGGAGGAAGAAAAAAAAGGATATATGCGGATATGAACTTTATGCGGAAGCAGTGCACTGCTACTTGCTATTTTACAGAGTGGAACAGAGTAACAATCCATTTGGGATATGTGTAGTTGAACTATGTGTGTACGCAGAGAGAAAATCTCTCAAATGGTTATGTTATGATTATATACATGCATTTCTCGCATGTTGCATCATAACGAGTAGTATATATATCCGGATGGATTGATATATACTTTTGTACAATGTGTGTGTGTGGCTTTCTAAATAACTTTATACTAAAGCAATATATATTCCATCCTATTGTATATTATTATTATATTTCCTCAAGTGTAATAATAATATCGTGTGCATTGTGAATGATCAGGAGAATGAGAGCACACACTGATTTTTATCAGAAAGATAACCACCTTCACTGCAGGCTGCAAAAAATAGTCTCGTAATCTGGCATACGGTGGATACTCATACCGGTAAATTGCATTCTGATACTCCAAAAAAAAGTCAAAGGACCTTAGGACTTTTTTTATATTTACTTCTATTCACATTGACGTTATTTTAGCTTGCAAGTAAGAAAATGCTTTAGTTAACCAAGATAATAGGTTATATAAAAGAATGGGAAATCAACCAGTAGCAGTGCGTGTGTACTTTATACAAAGTACATAACATCGTCATCATGATATCAGATGGCCTTACCAGTTTTATCTCTTATCTTGACTACCACTACTACACAATGTGTAGTACACATATTATTCTTCAGTTTTATCTACAAATCCGGGGAAATAATGCTTGCCAGATTATTTTCACATGTCCATACTACCCCGCAAAACAAGTAGAAAGATAAGACGGAGAGAAAAAACCAGTCAGCAACTTTTCAAGC
>JAITYZ010001858.1:0-12110 GCA_027744595.1 Paronellides praefectus
GTGTCTATTACTACGACTACTCACTTTGATCACTATCTCTCGCCTCTCTCTTGCTTAATCAATCGAACCATTTTTCGAGTTAACTTCATCATCATCATCACATCATCATCATGATCATGAATCATAATATATTATGTTATTGAACAGCTTGTGTTTTTTTTCGTGCATAAAATTTAGCAAGAAAGAAAAAACGCAGAGGACTACTGCAATAAAGATTTTTGCTGTTTTATTTTTATTTATTATTTTACTTTTTTTTTGCTATCATCATCATGTTTTGCTACAATTGCTACTACTACACTGATTGACCACGAGAATGATGGTGTCATTGTGCAAGCAGACATGTAACATGTAACCATATATGTATGTATGTATAATATATATTCATACATTTTTTTTATATATAAGCTTATTATTAAACATGATCATCAGCTGAGCTGTTGGAAAAAAAAAGATGAGAGAGCCTCAACTATTTAAACAGCTTAACACACACATGCATGGATATACTACATGTGTAACAAGCCATATATGCAAGGCTGATGATGATGATCATCATGTTGATTATGACTTTTAATCAAGATACATTTACAGTTTCCCATTTTCTTAGTTGCGTGCAAGAGTCTCTTTCAATCTCTCTAATCAACAAGTCCATCATATTTTATCGCCAATAATGATAATGGTAATAATAATGTCTAGCAATTAGAATTTCGAAACCAATGATGATTTATTAAAATTGAAAAATGAGGAAAATTACGAGACGGATACTGTGGGCTGCTGCTGCTGCTGCACAACAGCCTGCCACCACCACCACTACCAGAAGAACTCTGTCACATTATTTGACTGCTCATAGTCAAGTCATCATGATGACTGACTGCTTTGACTGCATAACATGTATATATATAAATATATAAATATATGTATGTATATAGCACACACATTTCATTCATTCACTCTACCTAAAATACTTGATGCCTCCTGAAAAAATACACTTGACTATACAAACTGAGTCAATAACAATAACGTTGATGTTGATGTTGATGATAATGATCATAATAATAATAATGACTAATGATGAATACTATGTATTATTATGAGTGCATGTTGAAAAAAAAATACTAATAAATTTCTATCTATGTATATTATTTTCTCAGTGTCGTCAACAGTCAGAGAACGAAAGAGAAAAATATAAAATATTATACACTTATTCCCTAGAATTAATACCCATTTTGACCATTTATGAATGTTAATCAATTGAAAAATGAGAACATTTTTTTTTCACCGATTTCTTTTTTTTTCCTTTTGACCGCTTGAATTTTACATGCAACTTAAACTGGATGTTGTCGTCAAGTTTTATAAAAATACATATTTATGGTATCCCAGAATATAATTTTACTTGTCGTTATACATATATATATTTTTTTCTTTTTAAATGACACCTCTGTCCTTTTTTTTGCCGCATTGACTATAAAAACCAAAGTGACTCAGAGTGCAAAAGAGGCGCATGGAAAAGATCATACAGATCAGCAGCAGCGTCCCTCTCTCTCTGACAATCAGTCAAGTGGTGGACTTGTTCAAAAAAAGAATTTTTTCCAATAAAGGCTGTTTAAAATCAATAAATAAATATTACTACCAAAAAACCACTGTTGCCTGCCTACACAACACATACACAGCCACCACCACAATCATCATGATCATCATCTTCTCCTCGTCGTCGTCGTCGTCAAAAAAAATCAAACAACCTTATGTCCTCCCTCACGACTCCAACTTAAAGTCACAATTTGAGTATATTATGGCTTGGCATTATACGTCATAAATCCGCATTGAGCCATGTAATATGGGATTTTTATTCTGTCTTTTGCTGTCCATCCTATTTTATTGCCACCACTCGCGCAGTCATCATTTCAATACACAACACACATAACAACAACAAGAAGAACAACAACAACGACCAGGTTTAAATGCATGAATGCATGTATGACACATAAATACTTTGTTTTATTTTGTCCTGTACATATTTACACTGACTGACTGAAAGTTCAAATACTTGAGAAAAAAAAATCTATATAGTGAGTTGGCGATGACGACTGAAAATCAGCAGGCATCATCATCATCATATCATCAACATCAACCTTACAGAGAAAACTGGGTAGAAAAAATTGTATAAAGTCTGCTTACACAAATTTCGCTGTGTGTGGCTTGAGAGTTTGAAAGGGGGATATCGTAGCATTCTTTAAAAGAAAGAAAAAACAATTTTATAGCTTCCGAGGAGCAGGATAAAATGATATTTACGATAATAATTATAGCCTGTTAATATGTTAAAGTCACACTACACACACTGCACTGCTGATGATCCAAAAAGATCAATGCATTTTATGTGAGCTCTCTCTCTCTCTCTCTCTGCTGCTGATAAAAGGATAAAAATTCTTTCTTCTTAATTCACAATTCCAGCACAATTTCTATTTAGCCATAAAAATAACCATAAAATCGACCTATTGACTTTTAACGCTTATAGTTCTCCACGCGGAGGTTGGAATATCTGGGTACGTGTGTGTGTGCGTGTGTTCAGCTAAGATTCATGATATAAATTAATGTGTACAGGCATGCATGCTTGTCTTCATTCTTGGAAGATATCCACTCTCTGTCAATGTCGATAATATCATATCACTTTATCTCTAATCCCCGTGCTTAATCCTTTTTGCTTCTTCTGTCAGTGCAGTCTTTGGAAATAGCAAGTGTAGTAGATACACACATGCATGTATCAGGCAAATCAAGTCGTGTCGTCATGATTCGTAATAATAATCATTGCAATCATCATCGTCATCATCATCAGCTCTGTCCGCTTTTCGCTGCTCAATTGTGGTGCAACCTTTGAGTAGTGAGTTGAGTGTGTTTATTGAAAGAGTGAATGTCGTTCTCACTTTTTCTTGTTCAACATTTCAAACATTTTTTTATTCATATTTTTACTCGTGTACAAATGCTACTTTTTACGAGGATGACGACTGTGTTGATGATCATCCTGATTACAACTGCTATACTTTAAAATGCAAGTGTTGTGTTGCATGCAACAAAACACAAAAAAAAATCTACAAAAAATTCCTGCGGAATGCAACTATTAAATGTTGACTGTTTATTTTTTTTTTTTTTTGGTGGTGCGGCGGCGGTTTGCGTTTATATTTGCTCCCCATTTATACTACTTGACAAACTTGACTGTAAACTTGTGCTCTCTCTCTCTCTCTCTGCTGCTAAACGAATGAATGAAATGAATGCTATTTTACATAAATAGTTTTTGTGCCTGCATCTTCTCTATGTGCAGAGGTTCAGGGACGCATGGAGGCTGCTGCTGATAATTCATTATATAATGTGGTTGGTCATCATCATCAACAACACATCAACTGGTTCATTTAACTATTTTTTTGTGCATCATTTGTGCTTGTGCACAAACATAAGCGAATCAAAAGAGATTCTTAACTAGTGCACTGCACACACAAACACACACGATCCCATGTCATTAGATTATTACGGCCGTTGGTACTACAATTATTGTGCAACAACCTAAAAACTTATAGTAGTTTAGGGATGAGATCAAGCCGATGATGATGATGATGGTACAACAGAAACAAGAACAATGTGCATGCATACTTTTACCATTATACAGGATAGTATTATGATCACGTCTATACAATGTCTCTATATGTATTATTGCTATGAGAGTGGCAACAAACGGCAAAACATTTCAGCCATGCAACTTTTTTAACTGGCCATTTCGTTACATTGTTTATAGTTCCAGAGCAAAATGTCCATTTTATGAAATGCACTCACTAAATTACACATACCTATGTACATATCATGCAGATGATGATCATGAGAATCAAACTTAATGCTCTTCTTCTGGGTTCGTTGCAACTTTGTATATTTTTTTCCTTGTTATTAGTATTATTATTTTATTGTTGGGTTAGCTGCCTATACCATCAACCAACCAATAAGCGTTTGCATATTGCATAGCAAAGTTGCAAAAATTCCAATTATTTTTATGTTAAATCGCAATAGTTTTTTTTTCATCTTGACATGAATGCCGAATGAGATTACTACTCGTGAAAAAAAAATCAATACAAGAATATGAGAACAATTAGGGTATCTGTCCATAGAAGAGTAAGAGCGTGGTGACATGAATGTAATATGAAAAAAAGTGGCATTTAGCGGCGGCAGCAGTAGGAGCAGTCAATGCATTCTTAAAAAGTGAGTTTTATCTTTTAAGTGACAACAACATTCCATTTAGCCATGTGTGTACACACTTGTTTAAACTAAACTGGAATTCCTTTCATATTGCCGATAGATTAGCGATATCGCCGACATTGACAAGGATTACACACACAAACACATGCAATGCACACACACAAAACACAAAATGTACAACAAATTGGTATCAGTTCTGTCCGCTTTTAATGTCACTTTGTTTAGTATTCCAGAGAACAAGCTTCCTCACAGAGAGAGAGAGAGAGAGAGAGGGAAAAAAATGAATAGACATTGACAAAATGATCATCATACTTTTGGACAATTTATGTACATATTATGTAGGTATGTATAATGTATATACAAAAAAAAACACATAATATTGCTTTGTTTAATACTCATATATCCAATATTGAAATATTTATTGGATTGGTAGTTTGGTAGATCTAGGCCGGCACTCGTAGACAGACAGACAGAGAGCCTTTTATATACATACATACTTTAATCCGCTTCTGACTGACATTACTATATCTACAACTATTATGATTCCTATTACACTTTTACATGAGCTTTTGCAGCAAAAAAAAAATATTATATAAATCATCACACCACCACCACCAATGCAGCAGCAGTATAGACAAACCATGTGGGATTTATGTAATGTATGAATGCATCAGCTTGTTTTTCGATAAATATGCTGTTATTATTATTATTATTATTATTATTATTATTAAAGCTCACTTCTCCGATAAATATTAGGAGAGCGATTGCCATCAACACCGCCTGTTGTACACTGTGTGTGTGTATAAGCCACACAGTCATCATATCAAACAGGAAAAAAAGTATAAAATGTAATCATTGCTTGTTTTGTTTGTGTGTGAGAGCTACCAAATCCACCACCACCACCACCACCACCGAGGATTAAAATTATTACTTCCAATGCCAAATTTTTACTGGTATTATTAATAATAGCAGGACACAAAATATATTTCATACTTTGTAATGACATACATTATGTTTACATGCAGAGAGCAATGAATTTTTTGCTACTCCTCATCTCTCTCTCTCTCTCTCTCTTTTCGTTTCTCTTTTCTCCCTACGACTTTTTCCAAAATTAGGAAGTATCGATAAATATAAATGGAATAATGGGACAAGCTGAAAATATATACACATGTGTGTATGCTGCTGACTCCAGAGAGAGAGAGAGAGAGAGAGAGAGAGGAATAGTTTACAATATGAGTAGACAAGGGCTAAAATCAAATTGTTATTATTATTCTGGTAGAGTATTTAACTCCTTTTCTGTAACAAACAAGAAGAAGAACAACAAGAGAAACAGGAGGAGGAAATGGAAATACCAATACACAACACAAAACAAGACTCACTTTCCAGGAGGAGGAGAATGCGGAGACTTTCAATGTGGATGGTGATGATGAGGATGATGATGGCGGTTGTGCCAGCATGAGGAAAAACCGATTATAATCTCGTTACTGGCGATGATGATGATGGCGATGATGGTATTTGTTTTTTTTATATGTATGATCCTCCAGGAACCAAAATGCTGGAAATCATTAAACGTGTCCAGAGTTTCATCTAGAGCCAAAAACCACCAACATCATCATCATTATCACTACTCAACACCCAAACACTACAAGCAACAACACTACCAGCAAAAAGCAAAAACAATAATAATAATATACTTTTCCACCTACAAAAACTCAACACAACCACCACCTCTCCTCCTCCTCCTCCTTCTCTCACCAACCACCACCACCGCTATCCTCATCATCGTCATTATCCAATTCATAACATATCACCACCACCACAAGCTTTTAAGCTGCTTGTGCTGCTACTACAGCTTTACTACTCCTGCAGCTCCTATATATAACCTATTGTTATACAAATGGTAGTAAATGCTAAAAACACACACACAACACAACGACTAGCACTACAACAACTACTCAGGGGAAAGCTGATATTGGATTTTGTAGTGTGAAATTAACATTATGATGAGTTGTGTAAGAATTAGGAAATTTTCTCTATCAGGAAAACTCCAATTTCTATTTCTATTTATTACTCTACGAAAATGTAATAATTCCATTGTTTGCTCTACAATAATCATAATACTTAAATTATTTGGAGGGCGATGAGTGTGTGAGTACGCAAGTAAAACAGCTACTTGTGCTCCTGAACGACACAACGACTACTACTGGACTACTTGAAAGGTTTCAAGATCAGAGATGTTGATACTGATATTGTGTGATATCCCATGTATTTCATTTCAGAGTGCTCCACAGTCACTCATAAAACTTTACATGGGAAACAATATAGAGAGCGTGGCTGGCTGCATTCAAAAAACCCTTTACTTGACACTTTACTTTTATCAAAATCATTGTATTTGCGAGAGAGAGAGAGAGAGAGACCGGCATTTTCTACTGAATTTCGCAGCAGGCGAAAAATACTGGTAGAACAGTAATGTATAAAATTTCTCTTTTAAACTCCTCTGCAGCACATTGTCGTCGACACCAGGATGATGATGATGATCATCATCACGGTCGTTTGTGGTGATATGCATGCAACATGTGCAAATGTCACATGTGTCCCGGTTCACTTGTACTTACAACCAACTCGAGCCAAAATAAACCGTGCTGCTGTGATACTCCCGTGGAATGAATTCCTCAGAATAAAATAGCACAAGAAAACATTCACATCTTATAATACGTTACGTTGCAAACTCTGCCATCCGCATCGTCTCTTCGTCAGAAAGACACTCTGATATTTATTGCAACTTTTTTTTTGCAAAAAAAAGAAATCAGTTGTATTTACTTGCATTTGAATTAAAATTCTTGGGGATGCACTCGAAAGTAAAAGATTTTTAAATATTTTTTTTTTCGTGCGATTCTCTGAAATTTGGAAACGAACCTTTTTTTTATTTTGTGAGGAAAGTAATATGAGAATTGTAAAAAAAAGTATACTGATTATTCTGAATCTTTTTTTTATCGGGTATTTTTTTCTATTTTGTTTTGGAGGAGGGACCTGTCATTTGAACAAGCAATCAGTCAAAAAGGGATATCAAGCACAAAACAATGAGACGCTCTTGTCAACTGTTGATATGCGTGACTCTGAGTGTGACTCTTCCGAAGAAAAAAAAATAATACCAGGATAAAAAAAGACAAGAGAGAAAGGCAAAGAGACAAGGAAACAAAAAAAAACTGGGGAAAAAAGACAAGAGGAATGACAGGGTGGCACCCATTCTTCACCCACTCATTCATTTCCCGAAAAAAAATGTATTTAAATAGGCAGACAGACAGAGTGGAGTCAAACTTACACACAAACAATAATAATAACAGGAACATGTTATAACGCCACCATTTACTACTCTAATAATGAATAAATAAATAATAGCAATGAGTAATACATTGACAATGAGTCTGTGTGTTTGTATGTTTTATTTTTGTGTGTGCTCTTGACGAGAAAGTGGATGGATTTGATGAGAGGAGATTAGAAGAGAAAAAAAAATGAAGAAGAATTTTTTTTTGTATATCATCCTATTACACAACAACATCCCTCAACAACACCATCACAAACGACCTTCTCCGCCTCCAAAAGTAAAAAAAAGGAATGAGAAACTCTGACGGTGGTTGTTTGTAGCGGCGGTGATGATGAGAAAATAAAAAGAGTGAAGAGGAGCAATATTAGGAGGGAAAAGCAACAAATGAATGAATGACAAGAGGAGAAGCCAAAAGCAAAGTTATCAGTGACAGATAAAATGAGAATTGAAAGAAGAGGAGCGAGAAAGAAAAGGAAATCTTTTTTCCTCTTGTTTCTCAATAAAAAAACTGTTTTATGTATACTTATTCTCAAGAGAAGAAGAGGGGAAGATTAAAAAATTCTTTCTGAAGATCATCATGATAACGACGATGTAGTAATGAATATAAGCACAAGAAATTTTTTTCACTCACTGATTGTTTGTGTGTGTTTGCGTAGTGCGTTTATAAAAAAAATGACTGATTGGAAACTTGAAAGATTCTTCTTCTTCTTCTTTTTATGTCTTTTCTTTCCTCACCGAATCTCTCTCCCGAGAAGGAGGAATAACATATTTTTTTTCTGCGGATTTTTCTTTGTTTTTTAGACTTTGGAGTCAAAAAGTGAGTGTAATTGAATTGAATGGGAAAGTGAGTGGAAAAAAATGCGTAAAAAAAACAAGTCGTGCTATTATTATTGTTTAAAAGTAATAAATCCTTAAAAGACATGGAATTTTACTAGGGATTATTGAAGACAAAGGACAAAAGGTTGTGGAGAACTGGGGGAATGTGAGTTTTCCCATGTGGAGAACAGGTAATAGGTAGGCATGTGAAATGAATGAAGGGAAATAGTAGTGTGTATTGACATATGAAAAAAAAACTTATCGCATTTTTTCCAGCAAGTTTTTTTTTGTATCAAGTTAGCATAGAAAATTGTGAAGTAGGCAAAAAAAGCCGAGGAGATGGATTGAGTTAAGGAGTAAAAGTGAGATAGAGCCACTGTCCCTGTCTTACAAGTTGTGTGAGTAGGAAGGATGCATGCGAACAGAGAATATTTTATACTGCTCTGCTGTGAAACATGCGTTTTTCCTTCTCACAAAACACCAACCAACCAAACCCATCTCAAAAACCTAGTGAGTTTTTCGCTCTGCTCTGCTCTGAGAGTTGCTGCTACCACATCACACCACCACCGTGAGCGTATGGGTTTTTGACAACATCATTTTTACAGGCTTTCAATAAAGGCAATCTATCCTATGTCGTGGCAAGTGATGCAAAGCACCAAAATCACTACTTCATTCCTCTACCACCCTTCTACTTCCTTTTCTTCTTCTTCTAATAAATATGCTTTGTTTCCTGGGGGAAATTGGAACAGTTACTTTTGCTGGAGACTCTCTCTATCAGCCAATATGCTATACACATTTTTTTTTCACCCCTCAACTGCTGCTACGAAAACGTGTTGCATCTATTTTTATGTGTATCGAATCACACCAAAAACCAAAATCGATCAACAAACAGCCCACCACGGCTTTGTCTAATATTTCCCCGGTTTTCATCTCAGCTTCCCTAAATCTCATCTATTCCAATGCTTCAATATTCACTCCAATATACGCACTTTTGCTCATTCTCAAAATGCATTTCTTCGCACGGCCTTACTCACTTACTACTTTTCTATATTTCATGCTTGTATATCGTGAGAAACTTGAATGATGCACGCATGTAAATACTGCGACCTAATTTAATAATTAAATTATTAAGCATTTTTTTTACTACAAAATATAAGAAAATATATAGACTATATATTTTATTTAAGAAAATGAATAAATATATAGGTATTTATTAAAATTGAAGAAAAAAATAGAAACTCACCACAAATTATGTCAACTGTTTTGTGTCAAAAATATGAAATATATTTTTTTAATTATGATTTAGTTTCGTTTTCCGTTGTTGTTGTTGTGAGAATATTATTTTTTTTATTAATTATTATTTTCTGGATAATCGTTTTTCCCAAGTCACTTTTTGCACGACGATCATTGACACGCACAATAAAAAAAGTATTACTTTTTTAACGAGAAAATTAGCACAATTATTTTATTCCCTACGTGTTTATATTTATGTGTGTGTGTATGATTATTATACGACGTTGTTGCTTATCATTATATATATTTTTTCCACTGTAATTCACTAAATAAACGGAAACACTGTGTCACTTGCTAAAAAAAATAATAATAATGACAACAAATAACAATACTGAGGAGGAGAGAAAAATGAAATTATAATTAGGTAATTATGTAAGAATAATAATAATGTGACGATTAAAATCCGTTTGACGAATTTAAAAACTAAATTTTTATTATGATTATTATTAGTGATTATTATTCTATATATTTCTCAACATCTATCCTGTTTAGTCACAATAATGAATCCAACAATGGCAATAACAGTTGTACGAATTATTTTATTTTTTTAGCTGCTCGTATTATTTTTTTTTGTCAAAGTATTTATGTGTTTTCATTTGTTCAGTCACAATCACCACTTTCGTTTTTTTCTCTCTTTCAATTTTTCAAAGGTTGACACAATAATGATGATGGTGCCGACGACACACAACAGCTCAAAGATGATGGTGGCAAAAACTCCACCTGAACAACTTTCATTTGAGTGTGTGAGGAGTAGTAGTACGATGATGATGGTGGTGGTGATTGCTATAACTGTTATTATGATTAAAACTTTTATTGTCACTGTAACAATCGAAATATATTTCGTCTTTGCCGACAATCAAGAAGTTATTGTCGCATTTAAAATTTAGAGTCCCTTGTTCATGCTGATTCACGATTGAAGGTGTACCATTTCTGGGAACGGGTGCGTGATTGATTTGCATGACTTTGTGTTGCAATCACCAAGAAATTTACGATAAACAAATAAAACACACAAATATATATAATTCCCTTCTCTCTCTCTCTCTCTCCCTCTGTTAAATAATTTAACAATCAGATACAAAAATAACTAGATTCACAATTGTAACAATGATAATAATAATAATAATACTATATTTGCGTATACATGATTTTCAATGTGGGTGATGTTGTCACAATTCATTATTTACTTTACTTTAAAAAAAATAAAGTCGTGTCTCGATTTTCATTAAGTTTTTTTTTTGTTCACTTTATTTTATCTTTTTGATAAACTCCCTTCCTTTTTCCTAAAACACGTCTTCACTCTAAAACAGTTAGTGTCTTACAGAAAAACTTAAACACTTTATCAGTTAAAAACATCACGTTTCACTTATTTTGCACCAGCAGTTTAGTTTAGTTTTAAAAGCCTATTATTTTTCGCTCAGTGTGTCTGTGTCTGCTCTCCTTGTGCGTCTTCTATACAAAAAAATTGTAATGTTAAGAAAGGGAAAAAACAAAAAAAAATATTTATTTATTCAAAACATATTAACGCAATTACTGCTTCTGCTGCTGGAAATACATGATGCATAACATTATAGTTTGCCCATTTATGTTATAAGCTTGTCTCTCTCTCTTTTTCTGGATTTGCAAAAAAAAACTTTTTTTTTCTTATTAAAGCTTGCCTCCTCTTCTGTAATTCTTCTTCCTTAAACAACGTTGTTACGTTTTCATGTGTGTGTTTGTGTGTGGTTTCCACATAAATTTTACTTATTATTGCTTGTGGTCAAGTGTGATGATGATGATGATGATGAATTAAGATCAAAATAAATAATAAGTAATTATGGTAATGAGTAGTTTAATAATTCTGCACAGACTTTGATTTCTAGCTTGGTAGTAACAAGAATAATAGCAATAATAATAATAGTAATAAAAGTAGTTTTCTAGACTGAGCTTTTAAAAAAAATGTTAACATTATTTCCCATGCGTGTTCGTGGCGTTTGGGTATTTACAGAGTAATTAAAACAATCAGGAAAACACATTGAAAATAGCTGATCACTTGACTAAGTTGATCAACCAACCAGTGCAAAATGCATCATCAATCACCAGACATCGTTCACAAGTTTTATACCCACATATATTTAGCTTAGAGGTATTCATCGTCGAAACACGCTCAATTAATGGTTGACTGCAGAAAGAGCAAAAAAAAGAAGAAGAAGAAGAAGACGTAATAATAATCAAGAAGCTGATACAGGTAAACATGCTATCTACCTACTCTCCTCCTCACATATCAAGGCAACCAGCCTGAACCAGAAGAACTGCTCAACTTTGATTATATTATGATGGACGTGCTACTACGATATAAATAATAATAATGTAATATAAATATATTGTTTTCAGAAATCTCAGAAATTTTTTCTTCTTCTTCTTCTCTCTCATATTTACACACACAACAACATAATAATATATTTTATGT